>PISX010008758.1:0-80508 GCA_004024625.1 Mellivora capensis | reverse complement strand
AAAAAAATGCAGAAGAAGCAGATGACAAAAAAAAAGAACAAATAGGAAAATTAAATTGGGTGGGGGTGTGGCTATTTGAAGCATATAATAATCTGGACCCAATTCTTGGAGGATAATGAAAACAACATGGTGTTAGATGAATCTTTGCTCCAGGAAATGGATGGATTAAACCTGAGGATGAAAAGGATGAAGGATGTAGTCCAGATAAGGACTACACTTGTGATGAGCACCAGGTGACATATGGAAGTATTGAATCTCTATATTCTATACTTGAAAATAATATTACACTGTGATAACTAACAGGAATTTGAATAAGAACTTTTTTTTTTTAAAGGATGATCCAGAGACCCAGACCACAACTTGACTGGCAGGGTCCTCAGGTTCCAGTACCACCTGCAGAAGCTTGAATATTTCAACATCCGTGACTATGTTAAGACAATTTTGGGGTTTTTTTTATTGTCCTAAGAAAAAACCAACTTCAGAAGAATAGTCTTCTGAGAGCTACCATCATTGAATTTAATAAACTCATTTTAAAAGTAAAAAAAAAAGTCATAACAACAGCAATAAAAACAGCCCCCTATCTTTTCCTTCACCATCCCAAATAAGACTCAGGTTACCACTATCTCAACCAGAATATAGGAGAGTGCTATCTTTTTATAGTTATACCCTCCCCCAATCTTTGCCCTCTAACTATCACTGATCTGTTCTCCATCACTACAGTTTTGTCTTTTCAAAAATGCCATGTAAATGGAATCATCTGTCATGTAAACATCTTTGGATCAGCATAATGCCTTTCAGATCCATTCAAATTGTTGCATGTATCAATAATCCGTTCATTATTTTTCATTATTTTTTAAGTTTGTTTGTTTTTTTTCATCATGGTAAGTGTACTCTTTAATCACTCATGCCTACACCCACCTGCCCTCTGGTAACCATCAGTTTGTTCTCTATAGCTAAAAGTCTCTTTCCTAGTTTCTCTCTCTCTCTCTCTTTTTCTCTTTTTCTCTTTTTTTCCCTTTTCTCATTTGTTTTGTTCTTGGATCCCACATATGAGTGAAATACATACAATACAATACAATATGTTTGTCTTTCTCTGACTTATTTCTCTTAGCATTATACACTATAGCTCCATCCATATTGTTACAAATGGCAAGATCTCATTCTTTTTTATGGCTGGATAATATATACAACATTATGTATGTATGTGTGTATATATTGTATATATATATATATGTATATATATGTGTATATGTATATGTGTTGCGTATAATTGTATACAATTATATTATTGTATTTTATATATTATATATTATTATATTATTACCAATAAAGCTACAATAAATACAGGGGTGAATGCAACCCTTTGAATTAGAGTTTTTGTGGGGTTTTTTGGTAAATTTCCAGTAGTGCGATTCCTGGATCATAGAGTAGTTCTATTTTTTATTTTTTGAGGAAACTCCATACTGTTTTCCACAGTGGCTGCATCAATCTGCACTCCCAACAGCAGTGCAAGAGAGTTATTTTTTCTCCACATCCTCACCAACGTTTGCTTCTTGGTTTTGTTTTTTTTTTTAATTTCAGCCATTCTAAAGGTGTGAAGTGGTATCTCACTGTAGCTTTGATTTGCATTTTCCTGATGATGAATGATGTTGAGCATCTTTTCATGTGTCTGTTTGCCATCTATATGTATTCTTCGGAAAAATGTCTGTGTATTCTGGGTTGTTTTTGGGGTGTTTAATTTTATAAATTCTTTATATATTTTGTATACTAACCCTTTATCACATATATCATTTGCAAATACCTTCTGCCATTCAGTAGGTTGCCTTTTAGTTTAGTTGTTTCCTTTGTTGCGCAGAAACTTTATTTTGATGTAGTTCCAATACTTTTTGGTTTTTATTTCCCTTGTTTTAGGAGACATATCTAGGAAAAAAAGTTGCTATGGCCAAGTCAGAGAGATTACTACCTGTGGTCTCGTCAAGGATTTTTATGGTTTCAGGTCTCACACTTAGGTTTTTAAGCCATTTTGAGTTTATTTTGTGTATGTTGAAAGAAAGTGGACTAGTTTCATTCTTTTGCAAGTGACTGTCCAGTTTTCCCAGCACTATTTTTGGAAGAGACTGTCTTTTTCTCATTGTATATTCATTCCTTCTTTGTCAAAGATTACTTGACTGTATAATTGTGGGCTTATTTCTTGGTTTTCTGTTCTATTCCATTGATCTGTGTGTCTGTTTTGATGCCAGTACCACACTGTTTTCATTACTTCTGTTTTGTAATATAACTTGAAATCTGAAATTTGATACCTCTAGTTTTTTCTTTTTCAAAATTGCTTTGACTACTTGGGATATTTTGCAGTTCCGTACAAATATTAGGATTGTTTGTTCTAGTTCTGTGGAAAATGCTGTTGATATAGGGATTGCATTAAATGTGTGGACAGCTTTGGATAATACAGATATCTGAACAATATTTGTTCTTCCGATCCATAAGCATGGAATGTCTTTCCATTTCTTTGCATCACCTTGAATTTCTTTCATCAGTGTTTTATAGCTTTCAGAGTACAGTTCTTTCACTCTTTGGGTAAGTTTATTCCTATATGTTTATTGGTTTTAGTACTACTGTAAATGGGATTGTTTTCTTAATTTCACTCTCTGCTACTTCTTTATTAGTGTACAGGAATGCAGCAGATATCTGTACATTGATTTCATATCCTGTGACTTTACTGAATTCCTTTGTCAGTTCTAATAGTTTTTTGGTGGAGTCTTTAGGGTTTTTTATATATAGTATCATGTCATCTGCATATTGTAAGAATTTTACTTCTTCCAAAAAATTTAATTTTTTTAAATTTTTTTATGTTATGTAATTGATATTGGTGGCCAGGACTTCCAGTACCATGTTGAATAAAAGTTGTGAGAGTGGACATCCTTTTCTGGTTCCTGACCTTAGGAGAAAAGTCACCATTGAGTATGATATTAGCTGGAGGGTTTTCATACAACGTCTATATTACCTTGAGATATATTTCCTCTATACCTACTTTACAGAGGGTCTTTATCAGGAATGGATGCTATACTTTGTCAAATGTTTTTCCTGCATCTATTAAAATGATCATATATGGTTTTTATCATTTCTCTTATCAATGTGATACACCACATTGATTTTTTTGCAAATATCGAACCACACTTTGCATCCTGGGAATAAACTCATGGTGCAGGACTTTTTTTAATGTATTGTTGGATTTGGTTTGCTAATATTTAGTTGGAGGCTTTTACATCTATATTGATGAGAGACATCGGCCTGTAGTTCTCTTTTTTTGGTAGTGTCTTTATCTAGCTTTGGTATCAGGGCAATACTGGACTCATAAAATGAATTTGGAAGTTCTCCCTCTTGTATTTTCTGGAATAGTTTGAAAGGAATGTGTTAGGGTGTTAACTCTTCTTTAAATGTTTGGTAGAGGGTTGACTGGCTGATTCAATCAATATGGCATGTGACTCTTCATCTTGGAGTTGTGAGTTCAGGCATAGAGCTCATTTTAAAAAAAAAAGTTTGGTATAATTTGCCTGTGGAGGTGTCTGGCTGAACTTTTGTTTTGGGGGGAGTTTTTTGATTACTGATTCAATCCAGTTTCAATGTTGGTAATTGGTCTATTCAAATTTTCTATTTCTTTTGGCTTTAGTTTTTTGTTTTGTTTTGTTTTTTTAATTTTTTTAATTTTTTTATAAACATATAATGTATTATTAGCCCCAGAGGTACAGGTCTGTGAATCACCAGGTTTACACACTTCACAGCACTCACCATAGCACATACCCTCCACAGTGTCCATAACCCCAGCACCCTCTCCCTACTCCCCTCCCCCCAGTCCCCCTCAGTTTGTTTTGTGACATTAAGAGTCTCTTATGGTTTGTCTCCCTCCCGATCTCATCTTGTTTCATTTATTCTTTTCCTACCCCCCAAACCCCACACGTTGCATCTCCCCTTCCTCATATCAGGGAGATCATATGATAGTTGTTTTTCTCTGAGTGACTTATTTTGCGAAGCATAATACCCTCTAGTTCCATCCATGTCATCGCAAATGGCAAGATTTCATTTCTTTTGATGGCTGCATAGTATTCCATTGTGTATATATATATATACCACTTCGTCTTTATTCATTCATCTGTTGATGGACATCTAGGTTCTTTCCATAGTTTGGCTATTGTGGACATTGCTGCTATAAACATTCGAGTGCACGTGCCCCTTCGGATCACTACGTTTGTATCTCTAGGGTAAATACTCAGTAGTGCAATTGCTGGGTCATAGGGTCCCTCTATTTTCAACTTTTTGAGGAAACTCCATGCTGTTATGCTGTTTTCCAGAGTGGTTGCACCAGCCTGCATTCCCACCAACAGTGTAGGAGGGTTCCCCTTTCTCTGCATCCTCGCCAGCATCTGTCATTTCCTGACTTACTAATTTTAGCCATTCTGACTGGTGTGAGGTGGTATTTCATTGCGGTTTTGATTTGTATTTCCCTGATGCCGAGTGATGTGGAGCACTTTTTCATGTGTCTGTTGGCGATCTGGATGTCTTCTTTGCAGAAATGTCTGTTCATGTCCTCTGCCCATTTCTTGATTAGATTATTTGTTCTTTGGGTGTTGAGTTTGATAAGTCCTTTATAGATTTTGGACACTAGCCCTTTATCTGATATGTCGTTTGCAAATATCTTCTCCCATTCTGTCAGTTGTCTTTTGGTTTTGTTAACTGTTTCCTTTGCTGTGCAAAAGCTTTTGATCTTGATGAAGTCCCAATAGTTCATTTTTGCCCTTGCTTCCCTTGCCTTTGGCGATGTTTCTAGGAAGAAGTTGCTGCCACTGAGGTCGAAGAGGTTGCTGCCTGTGTTCTCCTCAAGGATTTTGATGGATTCCTTTCTCACATTGAGGTCCTTCATCCATTTTGAGTCTATTTTTGTGTGTGGTGTAAGGAAATGGTCCAGTTTCATTTTTCTGCATGTGGCTGTCCAATTTTCCCAACACCATTTGTTGAAGAGGCTGTCTTCTTTCCATTGGACATTCTTTCCTGCTTTTTCAAAGATTAGTTGACCATAGAGTTGAGGGTCCATTTCTGGGCTCTCTATTCTGTTCCATTGATCTATGTGTCTGTTTTTGTGCCAGTACCATACTGTCTTGATGATGACTGGCTTTAGTTTTGATAGGTTATATGTTTCTAGGAGTTATATATTTCTTCCAGGTTGTCCAATATGTTGGCATATAGGTTTTCATAATATTCTGTTATAACTGTTTGTAATTCTGTGGTGTTGGTTGTTATTTCTCCTCTTTCATTAATAATTTTATGTATTTGGTTTTTTGTTTTGTTTTTAAGGATTTTATTTATTTATTTATTTCACAAAGATAGAGGGCACAAGCATGGGGAGTGGCAGGCAGAGGGAGAAGGAGAAGCAGGCTCCCCACTGAGCAGAGATCCCAACATGGGGCTTGATCCCAGGACCCCAGGATCATGACCTGACCCGAAGACAGATGTTTAACCAACTGAACTACCCAGAAGCCCCATAGTAATTTTATTTCTTTGGATCATCTTTTTTTTTTTAATGAGTCTTGCTAGAAATAATCTCTTCCTTATTATTGCTGAGTAGTGTTCTATTGTATGTATGTGCTACAGCTTATCCATTCACCTATTGAAGGACATTTGAGTTGTTTCCAACTTTTGGCAATTATGAATTGACATGCTATACATATTTGTACACCATTTCTTTTCTCTAGACTAAATACCCAGGAGGGGGCTGTTGAGTTATAAGTGTATGTTTACTTTTATAAGAAAGGACCAAACTCATTTTCTGCTTTCAATATATGAGAGTTCCAGTTACTCCACAACTTTGTCAATACTTGGTATTATCAGTATTTTTTATTTTAGCCATTCCAGTGGGTATGTAGCAATATCTGTCATGATTTAATTTGCATTTCCCAATGGCTAACGAAGTTGAATATTTTTTCATGTATTGACTTCTATCCTCATATTTTCTTCACTAAAGTACCTATAGACCAATTTGGAGAGAATTGAGATCTTTGCTATGTTGAATCTTCCAATCCATGAAAACATTATGTCTCCCCATTTTTCTCTTTAAGAGAATATACTTAGAATTTTAATCCTTTTCAACTGTTAATGTTTGATTTATGAACCAGCATATGCTCTCTATATGCATTTAAAAAGAGAATGTATGCTCTGCTGTTGGAGTGTTCTAGAAATGTCAGTTAGATTCAGTTGGTTAAATGAGTTTTTCAGCTTTTTTGTTTATTGGATCTACCTATTATGAGATGAGTCTCCGACTATAAATACTTATCTATTTCTCCTTTTAGGTCTGGCAGTTTTCACTTCATGTATTTTGAAGCTCTGTTGCTACATACACACATATTTAGAACTTTTATGTCTTCATGGTGAAATGGCCTTTTTATCCTTATGTAATCAATATGTAATGTTCCTTTCCAACCCTGGTAGTTTTCTTTCCTCTGAAGTATAACTTGACATTAATATAACCATTCCAACTTCATTTTCATTAGTTTTTGCATGGTATATATTTTCCTATCCTTTAATTTTTTAATCTACCTATATAATTATATTTGAACCATGTTTCTTATATACAAGATATAGTTAAGAGGGTTTTTTTTAGCCATTCTAACAATCTCTATTAATTGGTATATTTAAAGAACTTATATGTCAGGCCACCTGGGTAGCTCAGCCAGTTAAACATCCAATTTTTTTATCTCAGCTCAGGTCTTAATCTCAAGGTCAGAGTTCAAGTCCTGCATTGGGCTCCACATTGGCCATGGAACCTACTTTTAAAAAAAAAGAAAGAAAGAACTTACATGTAATGAAATTATTAATATGTTAAGTAAGTTTATGTTTACCATTTTACTGTTTTTTTCTGTTTGTTCTACTTCTCATTTCTTTATTTTGCCTTTCTTTCCTTTTTGGGGGGTGGGGGTATATGGACATCTTTTTTAAAAAAATTTATTTCTTTATTTGAGAGAAAAAGAGAGCACAAGTTGGCAGGAGGACAAGGGGGAGGAGCAGGGGAGGGATGGGCAGAGGGAGAGGGAGAAGCAGGCTCCCCATTGAGCAGGGAGCCTGACACAGGGCTCAACCCCAGGAACCCGAGATCATGATCTGAGCCAAAGGCAGATGCTTAATAAACTGAGCCACTCAGATGCTCCATGAATACCTTTTATAATTCTATTCTAAGTTTTCTATTACAATTTTAATAGTACTGTTTTATATAATTTTTTTTAGTGGTTGCTCTAAGGAAAGAAAATACTTACTTAACTTTTCACAATCTATTTAGAATCAGTATTTTGTCACTTTAGTTAGAATACAGAAACCTTAATACCATAAGGTTCCCCTTACTCCATCCCTGTTTATGTTAGAGGTATTATCTTACACAGTACATCTCCATATGCTGAAAACCTCATCAGACAATGTTATATTTTTGCTTTCAACCATAAAACATATTTTAAAGAACTCAAGTGGAGAATAGTCTATTTATCCAAATATTTACCAACCAGTCTTTCTCACAAGTTTCTTGTAATAGTCTCCTTTCATCTGTAGAGCTCCCTTTAGCAATTCTTTTAAAGCAGGTCTTTGGGTACAAATTCCCTTAGTTTTTCTTCATCTGAGGATTCCTTTATTTTTTTACTGGCATTCCTGAAAAATATTTTTGCTGTATACAGAATTCTGGACTAAAAATTATTTTCTTTCAGTACTTGAAAAATATCGTTCTTCTGACTTTTGATTTCTATAGTTTTTGATAAGAGAATCATTGTCATTGAATCATTGTTTTTTTATAGATAATGGACTGTTTCTCTCTGGCTTTAAGAATTTTTCTTTGTCTTTCATATTTCAGAAATTTGAGTATGATTTGATCAGGCACGGGTTTCTTTAATTTTATCCTATTTGGGGTTTTCTCTACTTCTTAAATTTGTAGGTATTTGTCTTTCTCCAAATGTGATGTTCCCAGCCATTAACCCTTCAAACCTTTTTTCAGCACCACATTCTTTCTCTATCTTCTGGGGATCTTATGACACAAATATTAAATCTTTTGTTGTCCCATAGAACTCTGAGGTTCTGTTCTTTACTTTTTCTATCTTTTTTCTCTCTGCTGTTCAGACTGGATAATTTCCATTAAGCTAGCACCAAGTTCATTATTTCTTTCCTTCATCATCTTCATTTTGCTATTGAGTCCTTCCAGTGAATTTTTAATTTTGGTTATTCTATTTTTTGGTTCTAAAATTTCCATTTGATTCTTCTTTATATCTTCTATTTCTTTTTTTTAAAGATTTTATTTACTTATTTATTTGACAGAGAGAGCACAAGCAGGGGGAGGAGCAGGCAGAGGGAGAGGGAGAAGCAGGCTCCTCACAGAACATGGAGCCTAATGTGGGGCTTGATCCCAGAACCCTGGGATCATGACCTGAGCCAAAAGCAGATGCTTAAGTGACTGACCCACCAAGGCACTCCCTTCTATTTCTATTTTAACCTCATTTCAATGTATTCACGATTTCACTTTTGAACATTTTTGTAATATTTGTTTTAAAATCTTTATCAAATAATTTGGGCACCTGGGTGGCTCAGTTGGTTAAGAGACTGCCTTCAGCTGGGGTCATGATCCTGGAGTCCCAGGATTGAGTCCCTCATCGGGCTCCCTGCTCAGCAAGGGGTCTGCTTCTCCCTCTGACCTTCTCCCCTCTCATGCTCTCTGTCTGTCTCTGTCAAATAAATAAATAAAATCCTTTAAAAAAAAGTCTTTATCAAATAATTCCAACATCTGTATTCTCTCATCATTGGCATCTATTATCTTTTCTTAAGCAAGTTGAGAGTTTCATAGTTCTTCATATGTAAAGTAAATTTGGGTTGTATTCTGTATATTTTCAGAAACTCCAGATCCTATGAGAGAATCTTGATGTTTTTGTTTAAGCATTTGACCTCAGTAAGTCATAAGTTCTAGCTTACTTTCTGTATACTATGGTCAGTTCAGGTTTCAAAGGCTTTAAGCGCTATTCAGATCTTCTTTTAAGTGTATCACCCAATGATTAATCTGCAATCTGGAAAGAGTTCTGTTATCTCAGTTCTCATGGTCTTTGGAATGCTAATTAGGGCATATCCAACACACACAGTTGGATATAAGCCCAGATATTCACAAACATTTTGTGGGATGCATTTCCTGAGCTCTTCCTTCTTTGCTGAGATATCTCCCTAGTACTTCCTGGTTCCTCAAGCTTCCTTTTTTCAGCCCATTAACAAAAAAATCACTTCTGATGATGAGTGATCATCAGGAAAATATTAATCAAAACCACAATGAGATACCACCTCACATTGGTCAAAATGGCTAAAATTAACAACTCAGATGTTGGCGAGATGTGGGAAAAGGGGAACCCTCTTGCACTGTTGGTGGGAATGCAAACTGGTGCAACCTTTTGGCTGGTGCAACCACTCTGGACAACAGTATGGAGGTTCATCAAAAAGTTATAAGACCCAGAAATTGCACTTTCAGGTATTTATCCAAAAGATTAAACAATACTGATTCAAAGGGGCACATGCACCCTGATGCTTTTAGCAGCAATGTCCACAATAGCCAAACTAGTCTCAGGGTTTGCCTCCCGGGGAACCCACCTTAACACATGAGCTCTAAACATGATGCTCCCCATGTGACATGGATTGGTTCAAAAAGAGGCCCATGATGCAAATCAGATTACTAAGATCCAAGGAGACTTGTTCTAGAATCTTCTGGGAAAATTTCCAGGCACTAGAGAGAACCACAGGGAAAGATCTCTCTCTCAAACCAAACCTGAACAAAGACTCTTATGGATCCAGTTGCTACTGACAAGTATATTTTGATCCCAAGAACACCCAGCCTCAGAACAAGTTGATACTGTGATTAGTAGGATGGTAAGATAGAAAGAACCTGGGTCCTTAATGACATCATTGAGTCACAAGATCAACGCACTCTGAAAGCCAATTCATTTTTAGATTTCTTGGTATGTGAACTAGTAAAGTTTATTATTTAAAGCAGTCTGAAGTTTTATTTTTTGTTTGTTTCTGCTACTTCAGCCAAAACATCTAACTGATATAGATATGCATCTTACTGACTCTCCCTTCCTTTACTATGTCTGGAGGAGAATTTCATAAACATTGAAAGGAGCTTGAAAAATACACAACCCAGAAAGTTGATCAAAAAACTGAACTGCCATAAGTGCAGGTGATGGATGGTAAGTTTTCTGTTGCTTTCTTTCCTTTCCTTCTTTCCGTTCTATAGGGAACTGAAAATACATTTTAAATTAAAAAAAGGAGACCCAGTTGAACAAATATATTTTACATAAAAAAATAAAAAATAAAAACACTGTGATATTTGCAACTTGGTTGAGAAAAATTATCTTAAATTCTATTTTAAGATCAAAGTACAATCTAGGCCATGATCTGAAATTCGGTATATAATTGGAACTTCTGAAAACTCCCTCTATAATAGACAGGTGAAGACAGACACCTGGTAATTACAAAGGGTATTTATATGCCTGTGGAAGAAGAAGCGAGAGATTTTTGCAAAATTACTGCAGGAGGAAAATGCCTATAAAAAAGATAGTGATTCAGCTTGCAATTTAAAAGACAAACAATCCATTATGACAACCCAAGAAAAAATTACTTACCCCTACATACATAGTATCTTGACTCAAACTCTGAAGGTCAAGAAACTATGGCTTTGGCAGACCAGAAAGAAGAAGTGAAGCATTCTGCCCTTTCATAGAGAATGCCATAGTTGCCATGTCTCAAGATTCAAGGTCATGGCAGCAGAACACTGTGCTCTGATTTTTAACTACTCTGTCTCCTGTGCTGCTGAATTAATCATGTTCTCTTCTTCCCCAGTACTTGCCATTTCAAACCGTATCATCAGGCATCTAAATTCCAAATCTAATGACTCCATATTTGTGGCTAACAGAAAAGCACAGGACTGAATTTAGGTCAGGTCCCAGGTCAGCCTGCAGCAAGCTGGATGGCTCTGGGCAAAACACTTTGTCTCTCTGGACTTGCATCTGCAAACTGATCCCTTCTGTCTCCATGATTGCAGATCCCTGGAGAAAAGAGAGGAGCTATATAAATGCTGGAGTGGCTTGTAGCAGTGCTAAGATACTTTTCTGCCACTCCACTCACCTTCCACTTCACAACTCAAAGTCCTAGCCCAACTGACAGCTGACAGGATGCCAGTCCATGGTGGGCAATCTAGTGGGGGAGAAGATTTCTTCACAGATAATCCAAGACAGAAACAACAAATCCTCTTCTTCCAAATCTGCATTCAACCTCCATTTTATTTGGGGGCTTTGAGAATGAACCTACATCCAATGCAGAGACTTGATGAATCAAACACCCCTGTTCCTTTTCTCCTTCACACTTGAGAACTGATCCCAGAGATTGTGGTGTATCAAGTATGACTGATTTTGGAGCAAACATCAGTTAAGGTGGTGATGAGGGGGACTAAATGAACCTGGAAGTCTTCAGATGCATATTAATGAGGTTGAGCCTTCAAATGTGTACAAAACTTTACTCTCAGTTGTCTAAGGGCTTACCCCAAACATCTAGCAAGATCCTCAAGCTACAACATCAAAGCCAACCCCATGACTCATAAGACTAGGACTAGAAAGACTGGCTCATAAATACAAACCAACAATAGTGACAGGAACCCACGGAGGGCTTTGCAGGACATCTGGCCTGGACACTGGAAAGATTCAATAACAAAGAAGGAGAAGGGTAAGCTGCCCTCTACTGAAGTCTACTAAAGAAAAGGCAGACAAATGCAATGCATTAACCTTAACTCTAATGACATTCTGGAAACAACTTAGAAAACTTAATTTGGCTCTGTGTTGGATATTATTGAATTAAGGTTTCTTTAGCTATGGAAATGATATTGAATAGAAAAGTGATAAATATCTTTGTTTATGGGACATGTATTATTTAGAATCATACAGTAGTAAAGTGCCATGATGCCTGGATACTACTTTCAAATGGTTTACAAAAGGAAAGTATATATTTGCGTGTGTGCGTGCGTGTGTGTGTGTGTGTGTGTGTGAGAGAGAGAGAGAGAAAGAGAGAGAGAGAGACAAGATGCCAATAGCCAGTGAATCTAGGAGGGCAGTACATGGGTGTTTATTATTCTTTCAATTTTCCTGGAATTTGAAAATTTTTTTGGAAAATTTAACCCCAACCAGATTTGGTCAGAGAGCATGTGGGATTCAAGTTGATCTCATGGCTGCAGGACCACTCCCCCAGGATGTTTCCTACCCAAAAGCTACTTAGCTTCCCAGGCTCCTAGGAAAAAATCATTACTGACACTTGTCATGACCAGCCATATAATTTACAATTCATAAGAAAAGGTGCAGGGGGAGATACTATAATCCCCACACATCAGAGGAGAAAACTGACGCACGCTGAAGTTAACTGAATAAAGTTAACTTTCATTCAAGAAGTTGCTGAACTTGTAAGTCACTGAAATTGCTAACTTGTGAGAAGTCACCGCAAGATCCACACTGATATTCTGCCTGAATCTCCTGGAGTCTCTGTGACCACTTCTTTGTTTCCTTCACTGCCACTGGCTCTCCCCTGAAACCATCTGCAGAGGACTAACCTTGGGCTACAGGAGCCACTGCACTTGAACTCCAAACTTTAAAGAGCCCGCAGAGCTCAAAGTTCATGTCCCTCTGGAGTGAGGCCCATAACTATAGCTGACTCATCGGTTTCAGGATGCTAAGAATCCCTCTCATTTCAGTTTTATCCCAGAAAATAAATCGTCCCTTCATCGTCATCATTTTACTTATGAAACTGAACTGCTTATTCCCAAAATCAAACCACTTCCCTCCCGAACATCCTGATATCCCACACACATGCTTATCATTTCATCCCACGTTCCCTTGGTTGCCATGGATGAGCAGTGCTCCAGGATAAAATCCCAAAATTGCAGGTTTAGGTTACATGCAGTCGTTTTCTGCAACCACACTGTCTAAACCCAAGACAGGCAAACAGAGGCCTTAAGGTAGCACCTGGTTACTTCCTTAGACCTCACAAATCTCCTGTAACATACTAGGTATGCACTTTGTGGAAGAATCTGCAAGGTTTCATAGTTCTTAAATATCACTCACTTGGCAGGGACTTGAGAGGTCATTCAAATCTGCTTCTAGTGAGAAAGCCTATACTTTGCCAAGATACATAGGTCCATATTGTCACCATCTAAGTTGTCACTGAGTTTGTCCTTAGGGGAATAGTGTGTGATCATTAGTGCCTGAACTCTGTGGAATCTATTCTCACTCTTCAGCGATTCCTTGTGCTTCCCTCACAACTCTTGGCTGAATTCTATAATGAAGATTGGATGACTAGCCATGTAGCCTCCAGGTTAAGGCTGTTATTTTCAGAAGGTGATAACCAAAATACGTCAGAAGCACAGGGGTGCAGTAGACTCTGCTGAAATAGGACCCCAGAGCATTCTGCCCCCCACCGTGCCAGGTCTGAGCCTTCTAGGAATTGGACTGTGGGGAGGTCTGGGGGACCTCAGGGCAACACAGGAGTGCTCATCTGGGGTTCGTGGCAAAAGCTATTTACCATCAAGGACAGAAGAATTTCCATACTTGACCATTAACATAGCTGCACCACTGTGCATTGCCTGTTAATGGCAGGAGTAATAGAAAAAAAATTATTTTGAAACCATGTAAAAGAGAAGCTGAGAATGAATGAATGAATGAATGAACAAATGAATGCAAAAAAAAATAAAAGACAGACCCTATTCTCTCTCTCACTCTCTCTCACACACTCTCTCTCTCTCTCTCTCTCTCACACACACACACACACACACCACAGAAAATCAGAAAAACAACTGAAGCCCTATATCCATAGCAACAAGAATTTGTGGTCAACCTCTCTCTGTCCTCAGCTTTAAAACCTCAGTCCCCCTCATGTTATGTTTTTAGGACTTTTGGTGAAAAGGCTTTTTGGTGTTTTCTGTTGCTGAGGTTCCTGGCCAGTCAGCCAGGCAATGACCTCAGGACAATGTGAAACATTATTCAGCAAGCAGGGAGGAAGCTGGTCAAAGCTGGGAGGAGAGCACTAAAGACAAACAATATTATTCAGGAGAACATGAAGGGGGAAAAGCAACATTGAGCAAGATAAATAAGGAGAAACACAGAGGTCTATGGGAATAGCTCTTTCCCTTCTAGGCTATCTAGAAAATTTTCTGAGACCTTGGGCCCTAAAATCATCCCAGGTCAGCAGAGCCCAAGCTGACCAACACTAAGACTTTACCCCTTAGTCAACACTTGTCATGAACAAAGCAGCACTGGGGCACCAAAAGAAGAAAGGACATGGACTTTGAGAGACAAATTTGAGCATGTTTCCCAATTAAAATTGTTAAGGAGTTTTACTTTGTTCCTCACTTATAGGTAATTTAAAACCCAACACAGTGAGAGATAAGGTAAACTAAACACAGAATGATCTATCTGGCCTCAGGTAGAAAATTGCTGCATTAAGGCCACCTGGGAGGCTCAACTGGTTAAGTGACTGCCTTTGGCTCAGGTCATGACCCCAGGGTCCCGGGATGGAGCCCTGCACAGGCTCCTTGCTCAGCAGGAGCCCGCTTCCCCCTTCCCCTTTCCCTCTGCCAGCTGCTCCCCTTGCTTGTATTCTCTTTCTGTGTATTAAATAAATAAAATCTTTAAAAAAGGAAGAAAGAGAAAAAGAAAAAGAAAAGAAGGAGAAATAAAATTGCTGCACATTCCAGGTAGGGATTTCCAACCATCTGGTCAACATAGAATGCACACTCACACAAATAGAGAGGCCAGAAAGTGTATGTGAGTTAGAAAGTTGACTCTTTTCTTTTGAGACTCTCCATCACCCCATGCATTCACACCAACCTAAGATGTCTCTCTAACAGAACCTGTCACCAGGAAGAACTTCCCTGATTTAATTATGATGTGGTGTGATTAAAACAAAACAAAAAAAGAAATTGGTTGTTATAAGGGGTTGTTTTCCTGCTAACCTCAGGGACAGGATAATGCTAAGTATACATATCAAACTAGGAAGTTAGGGTTTTCCTATTGATAGAGATGAACCCAAACAAATTCAACTGTACCAGTAGCTGCATGTGTCAGGAAGCAGACAGTCTGAAAAGGACAAGCATGGGGAAAGGACTATGAACCTAATGACAAAAAAGTGGAAGTGCCTGGCTTTTTAGCCTTCTTCTCTTATTTTCAGGAATTGAAGTGAGGTTTATACATGAGGAAGCAAATCAGTTGTTAAAGGGGAAGCCACAGAGACCAGGGTCAGAAGAAGAAAGGGCCAGGGGAAGGAAGGTTTTCAAACTTGACTCCAACAGTTAAGATAACAGAGGCTGTGCCAAGACGTGGACAAAAAGATGTCTGATCACTGACTTTGGGGAAAATGCTTCATGGCCCCTGCTGATAAAGAGATAATTTCATTAGAGCCCCCCAAAATATTTTCCCTTGTTTCTGGAGAACAAAACTGCTCTGATTTGACAGGAGGTCCAAGTCCTATTAGGAAGATAATCAGCTAATACATAGTCATTACTAATATTTTAATTTAATATACCCAAGTACTCACAACTTCAATACATCTTGTTTAGATAAAAGAGAATGGTAGGGGCAACTACACAACTAACTTGGACTTTACAAAGATGGTACCTAGAAGGAACAATATAAATTCAAGTGAATTAATTTATGCTTGGAATTTAAGTTAGATACTCAATTTGCCATGGAAGTTACTCATACTTACAGGAAACATTTTCATAAATATGTCTTTTTTTAAAGATTTTATTTATTTATTTGACAGACAGAGATCACAAGTAGGCAGAGAGGCAGGCAGAGAGAGAGGAGGAAGCAGGCTCCCTGCCGAGCAGAGAGCCCGATGCGGGGCTCGATCCCAGGACCCTGGGATCATGACCTGAGCCGAAGGCAGAGGCTTTAACCCACTGAGCCACCCAGGCGTCCCCATGAATATGTCTTTTATAAGACAGTATGTTGATAAAAGTTCTAAACATAATCAAAATCTCTTCCAGAAATCCAATACTTCACTTTGGACTAGAAAGAACTTTTAAAAAGCTTGGGTCCAACAGTAAGTAGTCCAAGGCTCAGCAACATTTGTTTTTCTATGAGAAACATTGATAAGACTGTCTTAGCTGGTGATTTCTGATTATTCTCCAAGTCCCACCTGCCCTGGAAAAGTTTTTGCCCCTGACCATCCAAGACAAAGGGGTTCTCTCCTTGTCCTAAATTCTACGGTACTTATATTTACAGCATGGCATGAGCTATGGGAGGTCATCCTTATGTGTGTATATACTTGTTTCTCTAGCTAAGGCATAAGTACATCAAGAACAAATGTACGTGGTGTTCATCTTTGTAATCTCCAGGGTATGCAGCATCTTGCCTGGTGCACGGTACATAGAGACATCTGTAGGATAGTTGATTGATTAATGCTACTGTGGTTCCCAGACATACGCCAAGGAGAACCACAAAGTAGAGAGAGAGGTGGAAGACAGGAGGGGGAAACAGGAAGGGGAAGGGAAAGAGGAAGAGGGAAACTGTAAGGGGCAGGACCTGGTGTGGTATCTGGAATACCCTTTCAGGGGTCCTTTTAGTGACACAATGTTGTAGGAGGCCTAATCCAGTTTGAGGCAACCTGCTGATACCCAAAAGGCATGACTATAGAATAACCCAAGAAATATTTATCTAGGTGTTAAAAACTTAAAGGAATTAAATTAGCCAGAATCTGCTCTCAGAACTTTTCAACTGTCTATGGAACAGGAAGATCATGACAATTTTTCAAACATATGCCAATCGAGTGGATTTTTCATGCTGAGCTTTATCAGTGAGCATTCAGCCTCATCCACACTATTGATGAGACCAAGAATCAGCATTTTGAGGGCGAAAGGAGCAAGAAGGTGGAGGAGTAAGAGACTGAGAAATCAGGTCCTAGGAGTTCATCTAGATAGCTATCAAACCATTCTGAACACCTACAAATTCAACAGGAGATAGAAGAGAAGAAGAGCAGCAATTCTAGGAACAGAAAATCGAACACTTTCCAGAGTAAGTAGGACATGAGGAGAAGTGAATCGAAAGCAACAGGAAGATAGACCACAGGGAGAGGGGCCAGTTCCTGGCAAGTCGTGGAGTAGCAGGGTACAAAATTGGAACTTTTAGAAGTCTGCTCCACTGAGGGACGTCGCTGCAGAGGCTAAGAGGGGTGGGGGTGAAGGGGTGGAGGGTGGAACACTTGAAGGACAAGGTAGTCTCAGGACACATGGGGTCACAGAAGGACTAGGGGTGTCTGAGTGTGGGAGAGCTGCCAGGTGTCAAAGCGAGGAAGCTGGCTGCAAAAACAGAGATGAGCAATGGGCTCTCAGCTCGGGGTTACCTTACACCATGATCCAAGGCACAGCTGGGCCACTACTCTTCAACCAGGGACCTCACAAGTAGCAGATCTGGGGAAACCCCCTTGTTCCTCCTCCAAGAGGAGCATCGTGGGAGCACACAGCAGGAATCTGCTGAGTTTGAAGACTCCACAAATGGGGCCATGCGCCAGAGATAGAAATGCACAGTCACAGGCTGGGAGAGCAGAGAGTACAGATGGAAACCAGAGAGATGGGAGGGACTGACTGCTTTTCTCTGAGGGCACACTGAGGAGTGAGGACCTGAGCTCTCAGCTCCTCCAGGCCAGGGATTGGGAGGCCACCACTTTCATTCCTGTCTCCAAAGCTGTACGGAAAGCATTCAGGAAACAAAAGCTACCAAGAGCGAACCCAAGCAGATTACTTAGTCTGGCCATAGCAAGGACGGTGCAATTCTGCCTCAGACAAAGACATTTGAGAGTCACAGCAACAGGCCCCTCCCCCAAAAGATAAGAAGAACATCCAGCCAAGACCAAGTTCACTGATCAATGAGAACTGTGGAACTCCAGAGCTAGGGGAAAGCAACACATAGAATTCATGGCTTTTTCCCCATGATCCTTTAGTTGTTCAAAGTTAAATTTCTTAAATTTTATTTTTTCTTATTCTATTTTTTCCATTAATCTCTTTCCTATTTTAATGTTTTTAAACTATTTTATATTATCAATACCATTTATAAAATCTTTTAAAATTTTCATTGTTAAAGTCTTATTTTATCTCTTCCTTGTATTTAACCTTATTTCTTGTATACATATACTTTTTTTTCTTTAAAATTTTGAGATACAATTTCTTCTAACAGATCAAAACATACCCTAAATCTAGCACATAGCTTTGTTCTAGTCTCCAGCCTGATCACATTCTTTCCTCTTTTTTTTTTAACCAACTTCTAATTTTATCAATTCCTTTTTTAGAATATTTTTTAATTTTCATCTTTATGGTCATAATTCATTGCTTCATCATGTTTATGCTTACTTTTATATATATAAATTTTTTTCTTTCTTTAAAATTGTGGAGGTAGTTTCTTCTAACAGACCAAAATAAACCCAAAATCAAGTGTGTGGCTCTGTTCTATTCACCAGTCTAATATATATACATATGTATTTTTTTCTTTTTCTCCCCCTTTCATCTCCCCCCAGTTTCAGGTTTCTTCTGATTCGGTTAGTGTATATTTTTGTGGGGTCATTGCTATCCTTTAAGTATTTTGTTCTCTCATTCATCAATTCTTACCTGGATAAAATGACAGGGCAGAAAAACTCACCAAAAAACAAACAAACAAACAAACAAAAATAAAAAAGGAACAAGAGGCAGTACCAACAGCTAGGGACCTAAACAATATGGACATTAGTATTAATATGTCAGAGCTAGAGTTTCAGAATGACGATTATCAAGGTGCTATCTGGGCCCAAAAAAAGCATGGAAGATACTAAAGAATCCCTTTCTGGAGAAATAAAAGAGCTAAAATCTAATCAAGTTGAAATTAAAAAGCTATTAATGAGGTGCAATAAAAAATGGAGGCTCTTACTGATAGTATAAATGAGGCAGAAGAGAGAATTAGTGATATAGAAGACCAAATGACAGAGAATAAAGAAGCTGAGCAAAAGAGAGACAAACAACTACAGGACCACGAGGGGAGAATTCAAGAGATAAATGATACCATAAGATGAAATAATATTAGAATAATTGGGATCCCAGAAGAAGAAGAAAGAGAGAGGGGGACAAAAGGTTTATTGGAGCATATTATAGCAGAGAATTACCCCAATATGGCAAATGGAACAAGCATCAAAATCCAGGAGGCACAGAGAATCCCCCTCAAAATCAATAAAAATAGGTCAACATTCCAGCATCTAATAGTAAAACATAGAAATCTCAAAGTCAAACAGAAAATTCTGAAAACAGATCGGGAAAAGAGGTCTGTAACCTACAATGGTAGAAATAGAAGATTGGCAACAGACCTATCCACAGAGACCTGGCAGGCCAGAAAGAACTGCCATGATATATACAGGGCACTAAATGAGAAAAACATGCAGCCAAGAATTCTATATCCAGCTAGGCTATCATTGAAAATAGAAGGACGGGGGCGCCTGGGTGGCTCAGTGGGTTAAAGCCTCTGCCTTAGGCTCAGGCTCAGGTCATGATCCCAGGGTCCTGGGGTTGAGCCCTGCATCGGGCTCTCTGCTCCACGGAGAGCCTGCTTCCTCCTCTCTCTGCCTGCCTCCCTACCTACTTGTGATCTCTCTCTCTCTGTCAAATAAATAAATAAAATCTTAAAAAAGAAAATAGAAGGAGAGATAAAAAGCTTCCAGGACAAACAAAAATTAAAAGTTTGCAAACACCAAACCAGCCCTAGAGGAAATATTGAAAGGGGACCTCTCAGCCAAGAGAGAGAACAGACCAGAAAGGAACAGAGACAATATACAGTAACAGTCACCTTACAGGCAATACAATGGCACTAAATTCATATCTCTTGATAGTTACCCTGAATGTAAATGGGCCAAAGGTCCCAACCAAAAGACACAGGGTATCAGAATGGATAAAAAAAAAAAAACACAACAACAACACCCATCAATATGCTGCCTACAAGAAACTCATTTTAGACCCAAAGTCACCTCCAGATTTAAAGTGGGGGGGGACAATTTACCATGCTAATGGACATCCAAAAAAAATCTGGGGTAGCAATCCTTATATCAGATAAATTAGATTTTAAGTCAAAGACTATACTAAGTCTTATATATACTTATATATAAGACTATACTAAGAGATGAGGAAAGTAACTATATCATACTCAAAGGTTCTGTCCAACAAGATCTAATATCTATGCCCCTAACATGGGGGCAGCCAATTATATACACCAGTTAATAATAAAATGAAAGAAACACATCAACAATAATAAATAGTAGGGGACTTGAACACCCCCCTCACTGAAATGGACAGATCATCTAAGCAAAAGATCAAAAAGGAAATAAAGGCTTTAAATGACACACTGGACCAGATGGACATCACAGATACATTTAGAACGTTCCATCCCAAAACAACAGAATACACATTGTTCTCGAGTGCACATGGAACATTTTCCAGAATTGATCACATCCTGGGGCACAAATCAGGTCTCAACCAGTACCAAAAGAATGGAATCATTCTCTGCATATTCTCAGACCACAATGCTTTGAAACTAGAACTCAACCCCAAAAGGAAATTTGAAAGAACTCAAATACATGGAGGCTAAAGAGCATCCTATTAAAGAATTATTGGGTCAACCAGGAAATGAAAGAAGAATTAAAAACATTCATGGAGGGGGGCCTGGGTGGCTCAGTGGGTTAAAGCCTCTGCCTTCGGCTCAGGTCACGATCCCAGGGTCCTGGGATCGAGCCCCGCATCGGGCTCTCTGCTCAGTGGGGAGCCTACTTCCTCCTCTCTCTCTGCCTGCCTCTCTGCCTACTTGTGATCACTGTCTGTCAAATAAATAAATAAAATCTTAAAAAAAAAACATTCATGGAAACAAATGAAAATGAAAACACAACTTTTCAAAGTCCTTGGGATGCAGCCAAGGCAGTCCTGAGAGGAAAGTATATAGTAATACAAGCCTTTCTCAAGAAACAAGAAAGGTCTCAAGTACATAATCTAACCCTACACCTAAAGGAGCTGGAGCTCCTACACCTACACCTACACCTAAAGGAGCAAAGAAAGCCTAAACCCAGCAGGAGAAGAGAAATAATAAAGAAGAGAGCAGAAGTCAATGAAATAGAAACCAAAAGAACAGTAGAACAAATCAACAAAACTAGGAGCTGAATCTTTGAAATAATTAATAAGATTGGTAAACCCCTGGCCAGTCTTACCCAAAAGAAAAGAGAAAAGACCCAAATTAATACAATCATGAATGAAAGAGGACAGATCACAACCAACACCAAAGTAATATAAACAATTATAAGAACATATTATGAGCAACTATATGCTAGAAAATTTGACAATCTGGAAGAAATGGATGCATTCCTAGAGACCTACATACTGCCAAAACTGAACCAGGAAAAAATAGAAAACCTGAACAGACCCATAACCAGTAAGGAGATTGAAGAAGTCATCAAAAATCTCCCAACAAGCAAGAGCCCAGGGCCAGACGGCTTCCCAGGGAAATTCTACCAAACAGTTAAAGAAGAATTAATACCTATTCCCTGAAACTGTTCCAAAACATAGAAATGGAGGGAAAACGTCCAAACTTATTTTATGAAGCCAGCATTACCTTGATCTCAAAACCAGACAAAGACCCATCAAAAAGGAGAATTACAGACCAATATCCTTGATGAACACGGATGTGAAAATTCTCACCAAAATACTAGCCAATAAGATCCAACAGTCCATTAAAAGGATTCTGCACTGGGACGTCTGGGTGGCTCAGTTGGTTAAGCGGCTGCCTTCGGCTCAGGTCATGATCCCGGCGTCCTGGGATCGAGTCCCGCATCGGGCTCCTTGCTCAGCAGGGAGCCTGCTTCTCCCTCTGCCTCTGCCTGCCACTCTGTCTGCCTGCGCTCACTCTCTCCCTCTCTCTGATAAATAAATAAATTTTTTTTAAAAATCTTTAAAAAAAAAAAAGAAAGAAAGAAAAAAGGATTCTGCACTACAACCAAGTGGGATTTATTCCTGGGCTACAAGGTTGGCTCAGCATCCGCAAATCAATCAGTGTGATACAATACATTAATAAAAGAAAGAATAAGAGCCATATGATACTCTCAATAGATTCAGAAAAAAACATTTAATAAAGCACAGCATCCTTTCTTGATCAAAACCCTTCACAGTGTAGGGATAGAGGGTACATTCCTGAATATCATCAAAGCCATCTGTGAAAAACCCACAGTGAATGTCATTCTCAATGGGGAAAATCTGAGAGCTTTACTGCTAAAGTCAGGAACATGGCAGGGATGTCCACTATCACCACTGCTATTCAACACAGTACTAGAAGTCCTAGCCTCAGCAATCAGACAACAAAAAGAAAAAAAGGCATCCAAATCAGCAAAAAAGAAGTCAAACTCTCAGTCTTTGCAGACGATATATTACTTTAAATGGAAAACCCAAAAGACTGCACTCCAAAAATGCTAGAACTCATATTCAGGAATTCAGGAAAGTACCAGGATAGAAAATCCATCCACAGAAATCAGTTGCATTTCTATACACCAACAAGACAGAAGAAAGAGAAATTAAGGAGGCGATCCCATTATTATTTGCACCCAAAACCATGAGATACTTAGGAATAACCCTAACCAAAAAGGCAAAGAATCTGTACTCAGAAAACCATAAAGTACTCATGAAAGAAACTGAGGAAGACACAAAGAAATGAAAAAAAACTTTCCATGCTCAGGGATTGGAAGAACAAATATTGTGAAAATGTCAATGCTACTTAAAGCAATCTGCACATTTAATGTAATCCCTATCAAAATACCACCCACTTTTTTCAAAGAAATGGAACAAATAATCCTAAAATTTATATGGAACCAGAAAAGACCCTGAATAGCCAGAGGAATGTTGAAAAAGAAAAACAAAGTTGGCAGCATCACAATTCCAGACTTTGAGCTCTATTACAAAGCTCTAATCATCAAGACAGTATGGATTTGGTATAAAAACAGGCAGATAGATCAACCGAACAGAATAGAGACCCAGAAATAGACCCTCAACTCTATGGTCAACTGATCTTCAACAAAGCAGTAAAGAATGTCCAATGGAAAAAAGACAGTCTCTTCAACAAATGGGGTTGGGAAAATTGGGCAGCCACATGCCAAAAAATGAAACTGGACCATTTCCTTACACCACACACAAAAATAGACTCAAAATGGATGAAAGACCACAATGTGAGAAAGGAATCCACTAAAAATCTTTGAGGAAGACACAAGCAACAACCTCTTCGACCTCAGCCACAGCAAATTCTTCCTAGAAACATCGCCAAAGGCAAGGGAAGCAAGGGCAAAAATGAACTATTGGGACTTCATCAAGATCAAAAGCTTTTGCACAGCAAAGGAAACAGTTAACAAAACCAAAAGACAACTGACAGAATGGGAAAAGATATTTGCAAACGACATATCAGATAAAGGGCTAGTATCCAAAATCTATAAAGAACTTATCAAACTCAACACCCAAAAACCAAATAATCCAATCAAGAAATGGGTAGAGGACATGAACAGACATTTCTGTAAAGAAGACATCCAGATGGACAACAGACACATGAAAAAGTACTCCACATCACTCGGCATCAGGGAAATACAAAACCACAATGAGATACCACCTCACACCAGTCAGAATGGCTAAAATTAACAAGTCAGGAAATGACAGATGCTGGTGAGGATGCGGAGAAAGGGGAACCCTCCTACACTGTTGGTGGGAATGCAAGCTGGTGCAACCACTCTGGAAAACAGTATGGAGGTTCCTCAAAAGTTGAAAATAGAGCTACCCTATGACCCAGCAAGTGCACTACTGGGTATTTACCCTAAAGAGACAGATGTAGTGATCCAAAGGGGCACGTGTACCCAAATGTTTATAGCAGCAATGTCAACAATAGCCAGACTGTGGAAAGAACCTAGATGTGCATCAACAGATTAATGGACAAAGAAGAGGTGGTATATGCATACAATGAATACTATGCAGCCATCAAAAGAAATGAAATCTTGCCATTTACAACGACATGAATGGAACAAGAGGGTATTATGCTGAACAAAATAAGTCAATAAGAGAAGACAATTATCATATGATATCCCTAATATGAGGAATTTGAGAGACAGAGTGGGGGGCTTGGGGAGTAGGGAAGGAAAAAATGAAACAAGATGGGATCGGGAGGGAGACAAACTATAAGAGACTCTTTATCTCACAAAACAAACTAAGGGTTGGCAGGGGAAGGGGGTGGGAGAGGGTGGTTGGGTTATAGACATTGGGGAGGGTATGTGCTATGGTGAGTGCTGTGAAGTGTGTAAGCCTGACGATTCACAGACCTGTACCCCTGGGGCTAATAATACATTGTATGTTAGTTTTTTAAAAATTAATTTAAAAAAAGGAATGACAAGGAAAGGAAGAAAAAAATCCTTAATTATCAAACCCTAGAGGATATTTACAGTTCAAGCTCCTTTCTCTTTGTGACTTAAGGATTGAACAAAGGGTGAAAAAACTATGTAATGTTTTTCAAAGATAGCTATTGTAATCAATATCAAACAATAGACATGGGGGGCAATGAATAAGAAAGTAGGAAGTTTCTGTTTTACTGGGGACAAATTTCAGTATATTTCCTTTTTAGTTAAGAAAAAAAAAAGTCTTGAGAAGCACATCCAAAAATGTTGGCAGAAAACAACTTTCCAAAATCTACTTCTCTATAAAAATAATAAGAGCACTGGTAAAATTGTCAAAATTAACTTTTTCAGAATTCTGGAAATTAACCAAAGACTTGTGACAATCTAATTTTCTTCTTTTCCTCAAGAAAAAAAATCTTAATATCTATTTAAAAAGAAAGTACTGGGGAATTTTTAATTTTTAATTTTCTCTATCCCCATCCCCATCCCCATCGTAGTTTTGAAACCTAACAGTCTTGCAACCACAACAGCTATGATAACAGCAGCCCAGAAGTCACTGGGGATGGCAGAGCAGGTTTAGCGTTCCCCCAAAATCTTGATTCCCATTACATGACCTGTGTGGTAACTTCCTGGAAATCCCCACTAACAGGGCTTATCTCTATTTGATCAACTAAGCACTTGCTCAGTGGAATAGCCTTTTCCCAACAGTGTTTATCATGTATTCAAAAAATGCATGAGAATTATTTAACCTCAGAACTGTCTAAGATTGAGGGGTTCCTGGGTGGCTCAGTGGGTTAAAGCCTCTGCCTTCGGCTCAGGTCATAATCCCAGGGTCCTGGGACTGGGCCTCATATCAGGCTCTCTGCTCAGTGGGGAGCCTGCTTCCCTCTCTGCCTACTTGTGATCTGTCTGTCAAATAAATAAATAAAATATTTTTTTTAAACTGTCTATGATTGAAATAACAATTGGGCAAATAAGAGGCTGACCAAAGGGACACCTGGGTGGCTCAGTGGGTTAAAGCCTCTGCTTTCGGCTCAGGTCATGATCCCAGGGTCCTGGGATGGAGCCCCACATCGGGCTCTCTGGTCCATGGAGAGCCTAATTTCTCC
The DNA here is from genome assembly GCA_004024625.1 of Mellivora capensis. Taxonomy (NCBI): domain Eukaryota; kingdom Metazoa; phylum Chordata; class Mammalia; order Carnivora; family Mustelidae; genus Mellivora; species Mellivora capensis. Next base: position 54,898 of record PISX010008758.1, on the reverse strand, counting down.
TCTCTCTCCCTGCCTGCCTCTCTTGCCTACTTGTAATCTCTGTCTGTCAAATAAATAAAATCTTTAAAAAAAAAAAAAAGAGGCTGACCAAAAAAATTTTAAAGGAAAATTTGATAAATAAGAAGTCCTAGAGGGCTTTGAAAAGGTCAACATATTTCTGGGAATCTACCAGGCCATGAACATGTACAGAGCTGTGAGTATGCCAGGAAAGCTCTATGAAGGTCCTAATTTTTTCACCTCTGGCTAGTCTTGAGATTCTGTACAAACAGAAAGTAAAGACTAAGGAAGAGTTGTAAAAACTACTATCAGAGTCACTCAATGTATGCATAGAAAAACCCCAAGCAAAGCCTGGGAGATTTTCCAGTTCAAGGCACTTAAACATATTTCTGTCCAGTCATTAGCTCATCATTAAGTTAACTGAACAAAGACTTCAGTGGCTGTCTACAACAGAGAATATTGACTTTATAGAATTAGTTCAGGAAAGTCTTTATAGAATTAGTTCAAGAGCTAAACAGCAACAACAATCACCACCACAACCACAAACAACAACAACAACAAATCCTGATTGGTGAGAGTGATGGTCTGATTTTGAGAGTTGCCACATTTTATTATTTTAAATCTCCAATATTTGTTTAAAAGATTATAAGACATGCAAAGAAATAGGAAAGTATGGTCCATATCAAAAAGACAAAAAAACAGGGACACCTGGGTGGCTTAGTGGGTTAAAGCCTCTGCCTTTGGCTCAGGTCATGATCCCAGGGTCCTGGGACTGAGACACACACTGGGCTCTCTGCTCAGCGGGGAGCCTCCTCTCTCTCTCTCTGCCTGCCTCTCTGCCTACTTGTGATCTCTGTCTGTCAAATAAATAAATAAAATCTCTAAAAAAAAGAAGAAGAAGAAGAAGAAGAAGATAAAAAACAGCTAATGGAAGCTGTCCCTAATGGGGCTTAAATTTTGGACTTATTAGGTAAAGACTTCAAATTAGCTACTATAAATACGTTCATAGAACTGAAGGAAATCATGTCTACACAACTAAAGGAACATATGAGATAAATAATACCTATAAATAGGTATATATAGGTATATATATATATATATAATAAACAGATAAATATTTGTTGAATATTTGTTGAAAAAAAATATTTGTTGAAAAAAAAACCTATAAAGAAAATTATTGAAAATAAATAAATAAAAGAACCAAATAAAAATTCTGGAGTTGTAAAGCACCAAAACTGAAATGAAAAATCAGTAGAGAGGCTCAACAACAAATTGGAGTTGGTTGAACAAAGTATCGCCAAACTCAAAGATGTGTTAATGGATATTATCCAGTCTGAGGAATAGAAAGAAATTACAATGAAGAAAAACAAACCGTATCTTAGAAACCTGTGAGACACAATTAAGTGTAACAACATTCACATGATGGGAGACCCAGAAAGGAAGAGAAGAGGGGACAGAGAGAGTGTTTGAAGAAATAAAGGACAAGAACTTCCCAAATGTGATAAAACCCAAAAACTACATATCCAAGAAGCTCAAGGAACTCCAAGTAGAGCCACCATTGACACACCATAGTCAAACGAACAGTCTTTAAAACAGCTAGAGGAGTGATTTATTACATACAAGGAATCTATGATAAGATTAACAGCTGACTCCTCATCAGAAAGCATGGAGGCCAGAAGACTGTGAGATAACATTCAAAGTGCTTAAGGAAAAAGACTTTCAACCAAGGATTTTTATATCCAACACTACTATCCTTCAAAAACAAAGAAGTTAAGACACCCCCAGATAAACAAAAACTGAGATAATACATCACTACAGATCTGTCCTATAAGAAATACTAAAGATAGTCCCTCAGGCTGAAAAGAAAGGACATTAAATAGTAAATAGAAGCCACATTAAGAAATAAAGAACATGGGGTGCCTGGGTGGCTCAGGGGGTTAGGCCTCTGCCTTCGGCTCAGGTCATGATCTCAGGGTCCTGGGATCGAGCCCCACATCGGGCTCTCTCCTCAGCGGGGAGCCTGCTTCCCTCTCTCTCTCTGCCTGCCTCTCTGCCTACCTCTCTGCCTACTTGTGATCTCTGTCTCTCTGTCAAATAAATAAATAAAATATTTAAAAAAAAAGAAATAAAGAACATCATTAAAGGTAATAACATTGACAAACATAAAGGACAGTATAAATATCTTTTTGATTTGTAACTTTTTTCCTACATATTTTTTTAAAGACTTTATTTAGTTATTTGACAGAGAGAGAAAGAGAGATCACAAGTAGGCAGAGAGGCAGGCGAGAGAGGGGAGGAAGCAAGCTCTCTGCTGAGCAGAGAGCCCGATGAGGGGCTTGATCCCAGGACCCTGAGATTATGACCTGAGCTGAAGGCAGAGGGCTAACCCACTGAGCCACCCACATGTGCCATTTCCTACATATTTTAAAACACAATAACATAAAGCAATATTGGGTAATATACAAAGATTAATTTGTATGACAATAATAACACAAAAATGGGAGATGGAACAAACTTATGTAAGAACAAATTTCTGTATACTATTGAAATTAAATTTATATTATTCCAAATAATTGTTATAAGTTGTTGATTGTAATCCCCATGACAACACCTCAGAAAAATGACTCAGAAAATGGACTTTTAAAAGGAGGGAGGATTAAAAGTACACTAGAAAATAACAAAAATGAAAGTAGTAACAGAGGAATGGAGGAACAAAAAAGACATAATAAATATAGAAAACAAATCCTAATCCTACCAAATCAGTTATTAGATTAAATATAAATGGATTAAACATTCTAATTAAAAGGCAGGATTTGGAAAAATGGAGGGGAAAAAACATATTCAATTATATGCCATATACAGGAGATATATTTTAGATTAAAAGACAAAAAATAAGTTTAAAAGGTTAAGAAGTAAAGAGATTGAATTAATATGCATACAGTAACCAATAGAGAGCTGGAATGGCTATACTAATATGAGACAAAATAGACTTTAAGACAAAAGAACACTTTATAATGAATGATAAGGGTAAATTTATCAGAAATATATGACAGTCATAAACATGTATGCATATAATAACAACTTAAAATTCATAAAGAAAAAGTGACAAAACTGCAAGGAGAAATGGTCAATTCAACAATAACAACTGGAGACTTCAATAATGGGTACTACAACTAGGAAGAAGATTAAAAAGGAAAGACCCCAAAACACTAGAAACCAACTAGACATAACAGATACCTAAATAACACCCCACTCAACAACAACAGAATATACATTCTTCAGGACAGACCATATGCTATAGGTCATAGGTCATAAAACAAGTTTCCATAAATTAACAAAGATTTCAATCATACAAAGCATGTCCTTCAACCACAACAGAATAAATTTAGAAGTCAGTAAATAAAGAAAATACATGAAATTCATAAATACATGGAAATTAAACATCATACTCCTATATAACCAAAAGTTCAAAAAAGAAATCACAAGAGAAATTAGAAAGTATGCTGAGATGAACAAAATGAAACAGTAAAAATTAAATGCAGCAAATGCAATGTTTAGAGGGAAATTATCTATAAATGCCTGTGTTAAATCAATAACCTAATCTTTTAAGAAACTAGAAAAAGAAATCCAAACTAAGCCTAAAGTAAGCATAAAGAAGAAAACAATGAAGAGTAGAGTAAAAATAAATTAAATAGAGAATAGAAAACTGATAGAAAAAAACCGTTTCAATTCTTCTAAAGATTTAAAAATTGACAAGCCATTAGCTAGACTGACTGACATACATACATACATACATACATACATACCTGAAATTGGTTCCCTAAGTCTGGAATGAAAGAGAGGACATTACTATCAACCTTATAGAAGAAAAAGAATTATAAGGGAATACTATGAACAAATGTATGCCAACAAGTTAGATAACTCAGACGAAATGGACAAATTCCCAGAAAGGGAAAACTACTATTATTGAACCGACTCAAGAGAAAAAAAGAAAAGCAGAGAAAAGAGAAAAGAAAAGGAAAAAGAAAATCTGAATAGAAACATAGGAAGTAAAGAGATTGAATTAATAAGCAAAAATCTTCCCACAAAGAAAAGCCCAGACCCAGATAACTTCACTAGTACATTCTCCCAAATATTTAAAGAGGAATTAACACCAATTCTTCACAAACTCTTCTAAAAAACAGAAGGAAGAAAATTTCTCAATTGTCTATAAGGCCTATATTACCCTGATATATCAACAAGATAAAGATATGACAAGATAAGAAAACTACAAATCAATATCTCTGATGAGTATAGACAGAAAAATCTTCAACAAAATACTGTGAAACAGAATTCAAAATATTATACATCATGACAAAGTGAAATTTATCAGAACTTTTATGGCCTGAGTTGACAGGCAATGGAAATACAACTCTTTGAAAGATTTTATTTTTTTAAGGTAAACTCTATAAATGGGGCTCAAACTCACATCCCCAAGATCAAGAGTCATATGCTCCACCAACTGACATAGGAGCTCCCATGACACATTTTAAAGCTCCTCAATTTCCTGAAAGGAAATCCAGGGTCCACAATTTTGCAAAAACACATAAGAGCCTATGGAAATGATACGAATGTGTCAGTAATTAAAAGTAAGGTAATTTTTTAACTACCAGCTCTGTGATCTTGAGCAAGACACTTAGACTCTCAAATCCTCAGATGCCCCTTCTGGAAAACAAAGAGAGCAAAAGTACCTACTTTGTAACATTGTTGTGGTAATTAAATGAAATTTGATATGTTGATATATAGTGCAAAGCATATGGAAAGGATCTGATGGATGTTGGCTGCTGCAGGCTGTCCTTGAGGATCTACATTCTTTGTTTTGCAAAGGGAAGGGAACAGTTCAGGCATACCAATGTCAGTCTGTCCTACGCAACAGCCTGGTACTCTCAAATGGTAGTGGAGGAGGCTCAGCTCCCCCACAGAATTGTCCCTTCTATTGGAAAAACAAATGTTAAAATGTCTATGCTACCTAGAGAAATCTAAACATTCAATGCAATCCCTATCAAAATACCATCAGCCTTTTTCACAGAGCAGAAATAAATAATCCTAAAATTTGTATGGAACCAGAAAAGACCCCAAATAGGCAAAAGAATGTTGAAAAAGAAAACCAAAGCTGGTGGTATCACAATTCCAGACTTTGAGCTCTATTACAAAGCTGTAATCGTCAAGACAGTATTGTATTGGCACAAAAACGGACACATAGACCAATGGAACAGAATAGAGAGCCCAGAAATGGACCCTCGACCCTATGGTCAACTAATCTTTGGCAAAGCAGTAAAGAATATCCAGTCTCTTCTACAAATGGTGTTGGGAAAATTGGATAGTCACATGCAGAAGAATAAAACTGGACCATTTCCTTACACCATACACAAAAATAGACTTAAAATGGATGAAAGACCTAAATGTGAGACAAATCCTAGAGAAGAACACAGGCAGCAACCTCTGTGACCTCAGCCACAACTACTTCTTGCTAGACACATCTCCAAAGGCAAGGGAAACAAAGGCAAAAAGGAACTGTTGGGGCTTCATCAAGATACAAAGCTTCTCATCAAAAGAAACGAGATCTTGCCATCTGCAACGACTTGGATGGAATTAGAGGGTATTATGCTAAGTGAAATAAGTCAGAGAAAGACAATTATATGATCTCTCTGATATGAGGAATTGAAAGGCAGAGCACGGGGTCGTGGTGGGTAGGGAGGGAAAAAATGAAACAAGATGGGATCGGGAGGGAAACAAACCATAAGAGACTCTTAACCTCACAAAACAAACTGAGGGTTACTGGGGGTTGGGGAGGTAGGGATAGGGTACCTGGGTTATGGACATCGGGGAGGGTATGTGCTGTGTGAGTGCTATGAAATGTGTAGGCCTGATGTTTCACATACCTGTGCCCCTGGGGCAAACAATACATTATATGTTAATTAAAAAAAAGATACAAAGCTTTTGCACAACAAAGAAAACAGTCAACAAATCCAAAAAACAACTGACAGAATGGGAGAAGATATTTGCAAATGTCTTACCAGATAAAGAGCTAGTATCCAAAATCTATAAAGAACTTATCAAACTCAACACCCAAAAAACAAAAAAAAATCAGTCGATAAATGGCCAAAAGACATGAACAGATATTTCTCCAAAGACATACAAATGGCCAACAGACAAAGTAAAAAGTGCTGCACATCACTTGGCATCAGTAAAATACAAATCAAAACTACAATGAGATACCACCTCACACTAGACAGAATGGCTAAAATTAACAAGTCAGGAAATGACAGGTGTTGGCGAGGATGCAGAAAAAAGATCCCGCCTACACTGTTGGTGGGAATGCAAGCTGGTGCAGCTACTCTGGAAAAACGGAATGGAGGTTCCTCAAAAAGTCAAAAATAGAGCTACCCTATGATCCAACAATCATACTACTAGGGATTTATCCCAAACATACAAATGCAGTGATCCAAAGGGACACCTGCACCCCAATGTTTATAGCAGCAATGTTCACAATAGCCAAGCTATGAAGAGAGCCCAGGTGTCCACCAACAGATGAATGGATAAAGGATATGTGGTGTGTATATATATACAATGGAATACTATGCAGCCATCAAAAATGAAATCCTCCCATTTGCAATGACGTGGATGGAACTAGAGAGTATTATGCTAAATGAAATAAGTCAGTCAGAAAGAGAGAATTATATGATGTCACTCATGTGGAATTTAAGAAACAAAACAGAGGATCATAGGGGAAGGGAGGGAAAAATAAAACAAGGTAAAATCAGGAAGATAAACAAGAAGAGACTCTTAATCATAGGAAACAAACTGAGGGCTGCTGGAGGGGAAGGAGGTGGAGGGATGGGGTAACTGGGTGATGGACATTAAGGAGGGTATGTGATGTTATGAGTAATGGGTATTATATAAGTCTGATGAGGGGCACCCGGGTGGCTCAGAGGGTTAAGCCTCTGCCTTCGGCTCAGGTCATGGTCTCAGAGTCCTGAGATCAAGCCCCATATTGGGGGGGGGGCTCTCTGTTCAGCAGGGAGCCTGCTTCCCCCTCTCTCTCTGCCTGCCTCTCTGCCTACTTGTGATCTCTCTCTCTGTTAAATAAATAAATAAAATCTTTAAAAAAAAAAGATTAATGAATCACTGACCTGTACCTCTGAAACTAATAATACATTATATGTTTATTAATTGAATTTAAATTAAATAAATATTTATATTTGTTAAATAAATATTTATATAAATAATTAAATTTTTTAAAAAAAGAATTGTCCCTCCAGCTCCAGTTACTACCTCCCACTTCCTCATCAGTCATTACAGGGCTAGCTCTCCTTCTGCCCTCAAGGAAGTCCTTGCTCCCGGGCCTGCATCAGCAACCATCATGTCACTATATGGCAATCTCTCAGGAACCTGTTTTATAAGCTTTGGAAAGTGGATTATTTCATCATTTCTTCTTAACATAAAATGAGAAATTAAACCACAGGAGAACCAAGAGTCTTACCCAAGGTTTCAGATAGTGTGCTTTTTCCAATCCATGCTGCCTTTCGTTCAAAAGAGATAAAAATGTATACAATTTTGAGTCAACAAGGCTAGATAGCCAGACAGACCTGACTAAGCTGAACTAGACAAAGTGTTTCATCTCTCTGTGACTTATTATTCTCAACTTAAAAAGGCTACTGTGAGAATTCAATAAAATAGTAAAGATAAATTGTCTGCCACAGGGCCTGATTGTTTAGAGAAGATCTTTCTTAAATGCTTACTTCTCCTCATTTTCCCTAGTTTAAAAAAAAATACGTATTTTTTTAAGTTTTTATTTAAATTCCAGTTAGCTAACATACAGTGTATAATTAGTTTCAGGCATGAAATACAGTGATTCAACACTTCCATACATCACCAAGTGCTTATCACAACAGGTGCACTTAATCCCCAGCAGCACCCATTGCACCCATCCTCCCACCCACCTCCCCTCCAGCAACCCTCAGTTTGTTCTCCATAGATAAGAGTCTGCTTCTTCATTTGCCTCTCTCTCTCTTTTGTTTTGTTTGTCCTTTGCTCCTTTGTTTTGTTTCTTAAATTCCACATGAGTGAAATCATATGGTATTTGACTTATTTCACTAAGCATATATTCTCTGCCTCCATCCACGTCACTGCAAGTAGGAAGATGTCGTTCTTTTTTATGACTGAGTAATATTCCATTGCATATATATACATACCATTCCTTTATCCATTCATCAGTCGATGGACACTTGGGCTGTTTCCATAGTTTAGCAATTGTAGATAATGCTGCTATAAACATCAGGGTTGCATGTATCCCTTTGAATTAGTTATTTTTGTATTCTTTGGGTAAATACCAGTATGCATTTGCTGAATGGTAGGGTAGTTCTATTTTTAACTTTTAAGGGTCCTCCAAACTGTTTTCCAGAGTGGCAAGACTTCATCAAGATAAAAAGCCTCTGTACAGCAAAGGAAACAATCAACGAAATTAAAAGACAACTCACAGAATGGGAGAAGATACTTGTAAATAACATATCTGATAAAGTAGTGCCCAAAATATATAAAGAACTTGTATGTACTATTTGTATTTTTTCTTTAAAACCTACATAGCTGTGTTTTAAGGAAAATCTCTGTTTTAAAACACATGTGGCTATGTTTAAAAGAAAAAAAATACAAATAATGCATGTATTTTCCCACAAATGGTTACACTCTTCCAAATTTCTGGGTTTCTGACCAAAAATAAAGTCATGACACAGTAAAAGGCAGTTCTGCTTAGAAATAATAATTAACACAGTAACATGAGAAAAAAACTTGAGAGACATTGTGGAGATAACTTTCAGTCTGACAAACTCCCCAGAAAACCTGTCCTCGTATAAAGCAAGGGAGTGACCCAAAGGTATAAATAAAGATGAAAACAAAACAAAAACAACAACAACAACAAAAACACTGGCTTAGAAAACCAAACAAAGAGGGAGGAACAAGCCCTGATCCAGGATGATGGCCTGGCCCATCCTTGGAACACTGGATTCCTAATGCTCATCTCCAGAACTAGTAGAATCCTCAGTTTTCTAAAATGGCCTTGGGCCAGCCTACTCTGCAAACTTCTTTTTAAATGATTGTTGAGTATCTGACAAGCATTTCTACTTTGCTAGGCAGCGTGGCCCACAAATGTTTGTTTGTGGGATCACAAAGCACACTGTGGTTCTGTGGCCTCCAGAGCTCTTTAAGCAAGGTCCCCAGCACAATGATACGAGGTTTCTGGAATCTCTCTGTTTCTACTGGGGGAAAAACTAGAAATCATTCTTTGTCAAATACGTGATGTTTGATGTTCTTTCTCATGTATTTGAAAGCATGTCATTAACGCATTGGCGACCTTGAAGTTCCCCTTCATCATATAACTGGTGGGAATGACAGGCCATCTCCTTAAAATAGCCATGTCCTTGCTTTGTTCACTGTGTGTTTGCTGGGGCCATTAAAAGAATTTTTTTTTTCTTTTTTGAAATTACAAAGACTGTGAATAGTTTGGAAATTTTTTTTTTTATAGAAGGAAAAGAAAAAGAAGAAAAATTGTCAAAATTTTGAAAAGAAACACCTCCTACTCTTGTATACACAGCAGTCCTGCCGCATTCATCATAATCTTGTTCTCCTTTCATGGAAAAGGAACCTTCTAGGTTATCATCACTCATTGATTGCTGCACAGAAGGACGCTGGTAACAAGGACTCCTCCTGTTACCCTGAAGCAGTTTTTTCCCCCGAGCCATACAGGCAACACCCTGATCAGAAGCAGATTTCTGAATCATGGCATGTTAGAGACTTTGTCGAGAAAAGGAACATCATGGTGAGTACTTTTCTGCCACACAGAAGAGGGAAATGTTTAAAAGCACCTGGAACTATGAGCAGAAGTTTCACTTTTTCTAAGAAAAAAAAAAAGAAAATCCATTCTTGTTCTACTTTGGAAAAGAAATATACCTCTTTTATCCATATTACCTGCCAGTTATTCCTACTTACATGAATCAAATAAATCTTTCCATTAAAAACTCTACAGTCATCATTACGGACACTATGGAAAAATAGCATGCTTTCTTGGCTAAGCTGCCAAGATGAAAAAAGGGAGCTGTGACTGATACTCTCTTAACCCTTTAAAAAAAAAAGAGAGAGTTTAGGGGAGCCTGGGTGGCTCAGTCGGTTAAGTGGCTGCTTTCAGCTGAGGTCATGATCTCAGGGTCCTGGGACTGAGCCCCGCTTCAGGTTCCCTGCTCAATGGGGAACCTGCTTCTCCCCCTGCCTCTGCCTGCAGCTCCCCTTGCTTGTGCTCTCTTGCTTGCACTCTCTCTTAAATAAATAAAATCTATAAATAAATAGACTATATTTTTTAGAGCAATTTTAGGTTCACACCAAAACTGAGAAAATACAGAGATTTCCCATATGCCCCCTGGCTCCACACATGCATAATCTCCCCCATTATCAACATCTCATAGCAGAGTGCTATAGTACCTATAATCAAGGAACCTACATTGACACATCATTATCACCCAAAGCCCATACTCTACATTAGGGTTCATTCTTGGTCTTGTACATTCTATTGATTTTGACAAATGTATAACATCATATACTGCCATTGGAATATCTCAAAATAGGTTCACTGCCCTAAATATTCTTTGTGCCCTAGTTATTCCTCCCTTCCCCTAACCCATGGCAGCTGGCAGCTATTGATCTTTTTATAGTCTACATAGTTTTGCCTTTTCCAGAAGGTCATAAAGTTAGAATCATACAGTAGATAGTCTTCTCATAAAGTTAGGTTAGCTTCTTTCACGTAGTAACATGCATTAAAATGTCCTCCATGAATTTTCATGGTTTCATAACTCATTTCTTTTTGGGGGACTAGATAACATTCTACTGTATGAATGTACCACAGTTTATGTATCCACTCACCCATGGAAGGACAATTTGGTTGCTTCCAAGTTTTGTCAGCTGTGACTAAAGCTGCTATAAACATCCATTTGCAGGTTTATGTATCGACATAGGTTCTTGAGTCATTTGGGAAAATATCAAGTAAAGAGATTGCTGGGTCATAAGGTAAGAGTATATTGATTTTTTAAAGAAATGGCCCAGCTGTCTTCTGAAAAGATTATACCAGTTTATAATCTTACCAGCAATGCGTGAGAGTTCCTGTTGCTACATAATTCCAGTCAACATTTGTTATTGTCAGGTTTCTGATTTTAGACATTCTAAAAGGTGTGTAGTGGTATCCCCTTGCCATTTTTTTCCCCTTGCCATTTTGATCTGCACTTTCTTAATAACATAATAAAAGATGTGGAACATCTTTTCATACACGTATTTCCTATTTGTATGTATTCTTTAGTGAGGTATCTATTCAGATCAATTGCCTATTTTTAAGTTAGTATTTCTTATTGTTCGTTTTTAAGAGTACTTTGTATCTTTTGGATAATGGTCCTTTATAAGATATGTCTTTTGCGAATATTTTCTCAGTCTGTGGCACATCTACATATGCTCCTGAGTGTTTCACAGAGCAGAAGTTTTTAATTTTAATGAAGCCAATCTTATCAATTATCTCTTTCATGAATCATGCCTTTGGTGATGTATCCAAAATGACATCACCATAACCAAAGTCATCTAAATTTTTTTTCCTATGTTATCTCCTAAGAGTTTTGTAATTTTGTGTTTTTTAAAGATTTATTTATTTGAGAGAGAAAGAAAGAGAGCACATACACATGTGAGAGAGCATGTGCAAGGGGGGAGAGGCAGAGGAAGGGGAAGAGAATCTCAAGCAGACTCCCCACTGAGTGTGGAGCCTGACCTGGGCTTGATCCCACCACCCCAAGATCATAACCTGAGCTGAAATCAAGAACTGGAGGCTCAACCGACTGAGCCACCCAGTTGCCCCTGTAATTCTGTGTTTTAAAGCTAAGTCTAGGGGCGCCTGAGTGGCTCAGTGGGTTAAAGCCTCTGCCTTCAGCTCAGGTCAGGGTCCTGGGATCGAGCACCGCATCGGGCTCTCTGCTCAGCAGGGAGCCTGCTTCCTCCTCTCTCTCTCTCTGCCTCTCTGCCTACTTGTGATCTCTGTCTGTCAAATAAATAAATAAAATCTTAAAAAAAAAAAAAAGCTAAGTCTATGACTCATTTTGAGTTAATTTTTATGAATAGTGTAAGGTCTGAGTCTAGACCTTTTTACACGTGGATATCCAGTTGTTCCAGCACAATTTGTTGAAAACACTACATATCCCCATTGTATTGCCTTTGTTCTTTTGTAAAGAATCAGTTGACTATATTTATCTGGGTCTATTTCTGGGGTATCTATTTTGTTCTATTGGTCTATGTGTCTATTCTTTCACCAATACCACACCCTCTTGATTACTGTAGTTTTAGAGTAAGTCTTGAAGTCAGATAGTGTCAGTCCTCCCACTTCCCTCTTCTCCTTCAATATTGTGTTGCTGGCCATAGGTCTTTTGCCTTTCCATTAAACCTTTAGAAGCAGTTTGTTAATATGTACAAAATAACTTGCTGGGATTTTGACTGGGACTGTACAAGGTCAAGTTGGGAAAAACCGATATCTGGACAATCCTGAGTCTTCCTATCCATGAACATGTAGTATCTCTCCATTTATTTAGCTCTTTGGTTTTTTTTTTATCAGAGTTTTGTCATTTTCCATAGATTTATATATATATATTTTGTTAGATTTATACCTGAGTATTTCATTTATAGAGGTGCTAGTGTAAATTTTATTTTGTTCTTAGTTTCAAATCCCACTTATTCATTTTGGCATATAGAAAAGCAATTGACCTTTGAATATTTGCCTTGTATTGTGTAACATTCCTATGACTGCTTATTAGTTCCAAGAGTGTTTTTGTCAGTTCTTTCAGATTTTCTACAGAAACAATCAGATCATCTGTGAACAAAGTGAGTTTCGTTTCTTCCTTTTCAATACATAACTTTCATTTTCTTTTCTTTTCTTCTTAGTAGCTATGAATTCTAGTACAATGCTGAAAAGCAGTGGTGAGAGGAGATATCTTGCCTTGTTAACCTAATCTTAGTGGGAAAGCTTGAAGTTTGTCACCATTAAGTATGATATCAGCTGTAGGATTCTGCCAATATTCTTAATCAAGCTGAGGACGTTCCTTACTATTCCTATTCACTGAATGATGTCGTGAATGATTGTTGGATTTTGTCAAATGCTTTTTCTACATGTACGGATAGAACCATGTGATTTTTTTCTTCTTTAGCCCAATGGTGTGATGGATTACATTAACTGGTTTTCTGATGCTGAACCGTCCTTGCAAACCTTGAACAAATCCTTCCTGGTCATTGTGTATAATTTCTTTTTATGTATTATTGGATTTGATCTACTAATATTTTGTTGATCCTTTTAACTTAGAAATGCTGGAAGACACAGCTTATATTAGAGAGAAAAAAACTGTGGGTGTGCCTGGGTGTCTCAGTCAATTAAGCATCTACCTTCAGCTCAGGTCATAATCCTGGGATCGAGCTGTGTATCAGGCTCCCTGCTCAGTGGGAAGCCAGCTTCTTCTCCCACTCCCCCTGCTCGTGTTCCCTCTCTCACTGTGTCTCTCTCTGTCAAATAAATAAATAAAATATTTAAATAAAAAGAAGTACCTACCAAAGACATCATACTTTATGGTGAAAATAGTGAATGCTTTCCATCTAAGTTTGGGAACAACATAAGGATGTCTACCATCTTTATTTCTGTTGAAGAAATATTTGCCTATCCAGGGGCACCTATAAATGCAAAAAGTACTAAACATAAATGAAAGATTAAGAAACTATGTTGATTATAAAACTCAACACCCAAAATAAGAATACTAATTAAAAAATGGGAAAAAGACATGATTAGACATTTTTCCAGAGAAGACATACAGAAGGCTGAGAGACACATGAAAATATGTTCAACATCACTCATCATCAGGGGAACACAAATCAAAAATGAGATATCACTTCACACCTGTCAGAATGGCTAAAATCAACAACACAAGAAACAACAGTGTTGGCAAAGATACAGAGAAAGGGAACTGTTGCACTATTGGTGGGAATGCAAACTGGTACAGCCACTCCAGAAAACAGTATGGAGTTTCCTCAAAAGGTTAAAGGTAGGGGGAGACGAAGCATGAGAGACTGTGGACTCTAAGAAACAACCTGAGGGTTTTGGAGGGGAGGGGATTGGGAGGTTGGGTGAGCCTGGTGGTGGGTATTAAGGAGGGCATGTATTGCATGGAGCACTGGATGTGGTGCATAAACAATGAATTCTGGAACACTGAAAAGAAATTAAAAAAATAATAATAATAAAATTTTTTAAAAAGTTAAAAGTAGGGCGCCTGGGTGGCTCAGTGGGTTAAGCCACTGCCTTCGGCTCAGGTCATGATCTCAGGGTCCTGGGATCGAGTCCCGCATCGGGCTCTCTGCTCTGCAGGGAGCCTGCTTCCCTCTCTCTCTCTGCCTGCCTCTCTGTCTACTGTGGTCTCTCTCTGTCAAATAAATAAATAAATAATCTTTAAAAAAAAAAAAAGTTAAAAGTAGAACTGGCCTACAACCCAGGAATTCCACTACTAGGTATTTCCCCCAAAGAATACAAAATACTAATTCAAAGGAAGACAGGCATCCTGATATTTATAGCAGCATTATCAACAATACCCAAACTATGGAAACAGCTCAAGTGTTCATCAACTGATGAATGCATAAATACAGGGTGATATATATATGTATATATATATATATATATATATAATCACAGTGGAATAGTAGTCATAAAAAAGAATGACATCTTGCCATTTATGATGACATGGATGGAAGCTAGAGAGCATTGTGCTAAGCGAAATAAGTCAATCAGAGCAAGACAAATACCATATGATTTCATTCATGTGGAATTTAAGAAACAAAACAAATGAGCTAAGGGGGAAAAAGGAGAGAGAGATAAAGCAAGAAAAATTCTCAAGTATGAGAAAAACTGATGGTTATCAGAGGGGAAGGGGTGGGGGAGGGATGATGGATTAAATAAGAGGTGGGGCTTAAGGAGAGCACCTGTGATGAGCACTGGGTGCTGTATGGAACTGTTGAATCAGTATATTGTATACCTGAAACTAATAATACACTGTATGCTGGCTAACTGGAATTTAAATGAACACTTTAAAACAAGAAACAAAGTGGAAAATAATGACCTAACTAAAGATGACCTAACTAAAGATGAACTCATTGATTGATATTTGGACAAAAACTTGACCACAACTGGTGTTTAACTAAAAAATTATGGTGTTCTTTGAAAGAAGTCTGCCTACCTTGGTCTTGTAAACTATGAAAGTTTTAATTACATTCACAACAGTATATTTTGAGAACCTAAATTTTCAACACTTGAAACAAAAGGTCAAAATCAACTGGATATTACATGCATGTTGCCCTGTCAAAGGGCGCCTCATGGTTTAATTCTCTTATTTAAGCTAACAACTGCCTTTACACTAAAGTCTTTAAAAAATAAAATGTAGCTTACCTTGTCAAGATTTTAAATGTGTTTTTTTGTTATTCAATGTCTTAACAAAGAATGTATTATTATATCACAAATTTTAAAATATTTTGATAATTATATTTCACAATAGTTTCCTTTGTAATCCAATTTATTTTACTTTATGCATTTAGAAACATTACTTTGAGAAGACTCCATAGGCTTTGCCAGATTAGCAAAAGAGCCATTGCACAGAAAGCTCAAGAAGCTCATGGTTTTTCTGGAAAGTTGAAATAGAAATATCTGATGAAGTAGCACCCGACTGGCTCAGTGGGTGGAGCATGTAACTCTTGATTTCAGGATTGTAAATTCAAGCCCCACGCTGGGTGTAGAGATTACTTTAAAAAATAAAATCTTTATTAAAAAAAATCACCTGATGAAGACAGCCATATGTCCTTCAAGTACTGGAACATCGTGAGCAATCTCATGAGATTAGTTGATCTCAGTGTCTCCTAACAGCAACTGGAAGACTGCTTTCTGCTTGTCTTAATAATGACCTCATCTACTACCAGTGATTTAGGCCAGGAAGCGACCTAGATTCCTGCTTTTGACCCTGATAGGATGTCTAGAACCCTACCTAGAGTTATTGCGACAATGATTCCATACCTTTAAGAGGCAAATGCCTCCCCCAAAAGGGGCGTTCTCTCTCTCCCTCAAATAAATAAATAAAATCTTTTTTAAAAATAGGGTGCCAGAATAGCTCAGTTGGTTAAGAGTTCGACTCTTGGTTTCAGCTCAGGTCATGGTCTTGGGGTCACAGTCTAGGGTTCTCTGGGATTGAGCTCCCCCATCAGGCTCTGTGCAGAATCTGCTTGTCGCTGTCCTCCCGCTCTGCCCATTCCCCTTCTAATAAATAAATAAAATCTTTAAAAAAAAATTTTTAAAGAGGAAAATGAGCATTTTGACCACTTCCCCAGATTCACGTTGGGTTTTTTTCTTTTTTTAAGATTTTATTTACTTATTTGAGAGAGAGAGGGAGAGAGCACCAGCACAAGCAGGGAGAGTTGCAGAAAGAGGGAGAGGGAGAGGCAGGCTCCCCAGTGAGGAGAGCTCACTGTGGGGCTCCATCCCAGACTCTAGGATCATGACCTCAGCCAACTAAGCCACCCAGGCACTCAATCCCAGATTCATGTTGTATACATTGCCTAAATCTTATGCTCATTTGTGCCTTTAACTCCAGACATGGAATCAGCTATTTCTCCAAGGATCCTAGGTGTTCCTTTTAGTGAAAATAGTATTAGAGATCATAGTACTGGACATCAGAGTGTGTCACTGGGTCAGATTGTTCCTGGGCTATTTCAGTGGACAACGAAACAGGTTTTTCTTGTAAAAGAATTTCATATTGTTACTTCAAAATGTCAGGGCTCCTACGAAAACTCTTGATTTCCTCTAAACTGAATATCTTACACTAATCCTTTTCCTGATAAAATTGATATAACTATTTATTTGGCTTATACCACAATTTAAGTTAAAAATAACATAAAATCAAGTGCCTGAGTGGCTCAGTTAAGGGTCCATCTCTTGATTTGGGCTCTGGGCATGATCTCAGGATTGTGAGATCGAGCCCCATGCTGACATTGGCCTCTGCTGGGCTCTGGGGCTCAGCCAGCAGTCCACTTAAGATTCTCTCTTCCTCTGCCCTTACCCCCAATCGCATGTGCACACACGGGTGTGCGCTCTCTCTCTCTCTTTCAAAAATACATAAATAAATCTTTAAAATAATAATATAATATCAATACAAATATTAATTCTAAATGTGGTTCAAAACTTTCTAGTGATTCCTTTTGGTTTTTGATGGTAGCTGTTTTTAGCTCCTAATAGAAGGATCTCCTGTATCTTAAGATAATGTGAAAACCCTAGGAGAGTTTCCATATAAGAGATCTGTTTCCATACAATGGTTTGTCACCACCCTCAGGTCCATCAGTAATGACTTAGATATAAATACAAGGCTCATATGATTTCCAGCTAAAAATCATTTTATCTCCTATTCTTTAATTTCTAGTGATATCAGAATCCTTATATTCTAACTGTATTTCTAACTTTGTTAAATCCTGACCTCATCTTTAAAGATTTTAAATTTTTGCATCCTTTCATGCCTGTACACTCTTGTCATTTTAAATATGCGAAATTCTTTTATAAATTTAAAATATAATAAATTGTTGTTCTAAAGTTTGTGACATATACATTGGAAAGACTCTCCCAATTAGTATTACATTGACCAGTACCAATCACATTTTTAATTTTTTGCAGGGAAATCAAGAAGGTAACTAGTACTTATTTTATGAATCTACCAATTAGCAAAAAAAAATAATACAGGCAATACTGGTTTTGACATTTTGTTTGGAAGATTCTTGGCTCCTAGGTGAAATTCATACTAGGATTCTTATTTTAATTGATAAACATAGAGTAGAATACCAAATTATCAGATGTCATTGGATAAACACAAATATCTACTACTTTAACATACTAAAAATTCGAATTCCACCCAACCAACTTAAAATATTATATTATATAACCAGAGAATATGAAAGGGAAAAAGAAAAGCCACTGATTGGAAACTAAACCTTTCCCAGAATATTCAAGAGGAAACTTTTTATACACTCATATAATTCTAAGATTAACTAAGTCCTGCCAGAACTATTTCCTAAAACACACCATCTTTTCCCATTTCATTTTATTGCAACTAAAATCCTAGGTTACATTATATTTGCATAGGTTTTAGCTATTTGGGTTTTAATACAGAAATCCAAAATGCTTGCCATGCCCCAAATTTTGCACTCCATAATAACTGCATCTATCAGTACAGAATGAAACAGAAAATAATGTTCTTTAAAATCAAGGTAAATCCATCGGCTCTCTGGCGCTCAGGCCTTCAAACTATGCTACCAGTTGTCATGAGTCTCCAGAGCAGGTAACAAACTGGGGGACTACTCAGCATTCATAATCAAGTGAACCAATGCCTTACGATAAATCTATTTTTCTCTCTCCTTCTCCTCCCAACCTCTGTCTCCATGTATATATTATATATTGGGTATAAAATCAATCAAAGACCTAAACCTAAAAACAAAACCAATAAAACTCTTAGAAAAAAACATAGGGGAAAAGCTTCATGACATCAGCTATGGCAATTTTTTTTCAAATATGACACTACAAACATAGACAACAAAGGAAAAAACAGATAAATCAGACTTCCTCAAAATATATAAGTTTGTGCATCAAGAAGCAGTCTCAACAAAATGAAAAGGCAACCCATGGAATGAGAGAAAATATGTGCAATATATATATATATATATATATATATATATATATATATCTGATAAGGGATTAACATCCAGGATATATAGACTCCTACAACTCAGCAACAATAACAAAACCAAGTAATCCTATAAAAACATGGGTAGATCATAGGACTTGAATAGGCATTTCTCCATAAGATACACAAATAGCCAATAAGCACATGAAAAGAGGCTCAACATCATTAATCATTAGGGAAATGCAAATCAAATTACAGTGAGATACTACTTCAAACTCCTTAGCATGGCTATTACCAAAAAGCAGAAAATTGGTGTCGGTAAGGATGTGGAGAAAATGGAACTCCTGTGCATTGCTGCTGGGAATATAAAATGGTGCAGCCATTAGAGAAGGAAGTATGGCATTTCCTCAAGAAATTGAACATAAAACTACCATATGATCCAGCCATTCCACTTTTGGGAATCTGCCCAAAGAATGGAAATCAGAGATCTAAACAGATATTTGTACAATGAGATACAACAGATTTGTACAACAGAAATTTGTATAATGTTGATGGCAACATTATTCACAATAGCCAAAAGGTGGAAACAACTCAGTGTTCATTGATGGATGAACAGATAAACAAGATGTGGTATGAATGGAATATTATTCAGCCTTTAAAAAGAAGGAAATTCTGACACATGCTGCAACACAGATGAATCTTAAAAGGACCTTATGCAAATGAAATACAAGTCAGCCACAAAAGGACAAATATTGTCTGATTCACTGACGCGAGATACCTAGAGTACTGGGATTCAGAAAGACAGAGCAGAATGATCATTGCCAAGGGCTGGGGGGAGGAATAGGAAGAATAACTTCCGAATAGGAGTTATTCTTTAATGGCTAGAGAATTTCCTTTGGCAAGGTGAAAAAGTTCTGCAGATGGATGGTGGTGGTTGCCCAACAATGTGAATGTGCTTAATGCTACTAAACTGTACACTTAAAAATAGTTAAGATGGTTACTTTTTAGGTTTTGTGTGTATATATACATCTTATCCCAAAAAGTAAAAAAAAAAAAAAAAAAGTACTGACTTGATGCATTTGGGGAAGTGTGAGGACTATATATGCTGTTCTGCAAAGCATAAATCAGTGGACACCTAGGAGGACCTCCAAACGAATTCCCTTCTCCTTCCTTTCCCAAAGCACTGGACTGTTGATTGCCCTCAGGAATCAGTTGGTTAAACAGAGGGAAATTCTGCAATTTTAAATTCTATATAATGATGATTTATTGACTGCATTCCTATTATTGCTTTCCTTGCCCAAAGCTTTGCTTTAGTGTACACACACATACACACTTCACATCCTTAAAATACTAAAGCCTAGAGAAAAAGAGGGGGCGAGGACAGAGGAAAAAAAAAAAAAGCCTTAATAAAGTGACAGAAGGCAGCATCACGTCCACATAGCTGCTGCTTTTACTCCCATGGTCCGTTTTAGCTTCCAAGAGCTGTCCCCAACCGTCCCAACGCCGGTTCATCGCTGAGACCTTCATTGCGAACAAATGCGGGACTGGATTGGAATGTTCTTAAATTCCGAGGTTCGACGTCTGAACAACGTGGACTCTGCGTTCTCCAACTGGAAAGACAGCGGTCAGCCACGTCTCACACACAGTCCGTTTTTGGCTTCCACGGCCCAAAAAAGCAAAGCACTCCTCTCTCCTGCCTCTCTGCACTCCTCTCTCTCCCCCTCACTTCTTCCATCTTTTCCTTCCCCTCTTCTCCAGCTCTAGCTCTTTCAAGTGAACGAGCTCGCGCCACCCCAAGCCCAACACAAACCGTGCCTTCCTCTCGGGAAAAACTCGCGCCTCCACGGAGGCTAGAAACAGCGAGGGCCAAGACTCGGGGTGGCCACTCCGGCACCTCCCGCGCGCCCGGGAAAGCGCAAGCCCTCCAGCTGTGGGGTGGCGGGGCTCCCCGGCACCGTGGCCAGTGCCCGCTCCCCGCCGGGAACAACCTCTCCACTGTTGCTGCCGCCAGCGGGGGCCAGCCGCCAGCCCCGGCGCGCCCGGGGCCGCCCCCGGTGCCAGGGTCGGATCGGGTGACCGCGCGGGCGTGCGCCCGGCTATGGGGCTGGCCTCCCGCCTGAAGGAGGCCGGCCCCCGGCGCGCCCCGCCCCGCCGGCCCCGGCGCTTAGCTCCCGCGCCCGCCGCGCCCGCCACCACTCGCCGCCGCTCGCCCGGCCCGCCTGCACGCTCGCCCTTCTCACGCCGCAGCCATGGGTCCCGGAGCCGCACGAGCCCCAGCGCTGCGGCTCCTCGCGCTGGGCGCGCTGCTGTGGCCGGCGGCCGGCGCCTGGGAACTCACCATCCTGCACACCAACGACGTGCACAGCCGGCTGGAGCAAACCAGCGAGGACTCGAGCAAGTGCGTCAATGCGAGCCGCTGCGTGGGCGGCGTGGCGCGGCTCTTCACCAAGGTGCAGCAGATCCGCCGTACCGAGCCGCACGTGCTGCTGCTCGACGCCGGCGACCAGTACCAGGGCACCATCTGGTTCACCGTGTACAAGGGCGCCGAGGTGGCACACTTCATGAACGCCCTGCGCTACGATGCCATGGTAAGAGGGCGGCTGGCCGGGGCGGCTGTCGAGCCCGGGGGTAGGAGTCCCAAACCGAGAGGGAATCCGGCGCGGAGGAGCAGCCGACCGTGTGGCACCGGGTGGCCAGTCTGGGACGGGGTTCAGGGCGATGCGGGGAGAAAGCGGGACGCTGGCCGGCGTGCCAGGTAGATGCAGACAGAGAAGTCCCTTGGATGATTCGTTTGGAGGAGACGGACTCAGCCCTACCTCCGAGGGAGTCAGCGGGCGTACGTAGGAGCGTTGGCAATTACCCAGGACCAGGGACCGAAGCAGAATGCTTTATTTCGGGTTTAGTGGAGGGAAAACTCAGGGTCAGAGAGGTTGAGTAGAGTGTCCTGGTCACCAGTTCCAAAAGAGAGACACGGTAAGAACGGATCTTCCCACGGGTCCGACTTTAACAAAGTCACTTTTCTGCACCCCCCCCCCCAAAAAAAAGAAAAGAAAGAAAGGATTCCAGATTCCTTAGATGTAGGAGCTTGAGCCTGATTAAGCTCCCAAGCTTGGCGTAGAGTCCTGGCTCCGCTCTCTTCTGTGCGCGAGTTATTTAGTCCCTCTGTGCCTCAGTGCCAGCCTCTATAAAATGGGGATAACGTATCTACCTCAGGGGGTTTCCTGGTGCATAGCATGGCTTCCGTAAGTGTTAGTTATTATTACTAGATACTACTCTACAGGTTTTTAAAAAGGAAGAAAAGAAGCATCTGGAGAGAATGAAAGTGCAGAAACACTAGGATTTCAAAGGATTTTTATAAAATCAATTTGGCAGCATGGATTTAGAGAGTCTAACTGAAGGGATGAAGCCCTTGAAATACATGCGGGAGTTTAAGTCCAAGTTCCCAAATGCTCTGGGAAAGGCAATGCCTTATTTGCTCTAGAAAATGAGCAGAGAGGGGGTATGCTCTAATAAATATGACCAAAACATATATATAGTTTGTTTTTCTCATCAAACCACCACCCAAGTTTAACCCAGAGTAAAATCCTAGAGTAAAGGGCTTCTGTGGAGAAACAGAGGACAAGAAATCTTAAGAGCTTTAGAAGAGGAAGAGGAGAGCGAGGGTCCAGAAGGAAGGGAAGGAGAGGTGTGGTCCAGGCTGAGATACAGAGGGTTAACAATACACTTGGTATGAAAACAGCACAGAGGTTATTTTTTCCCCTGGAAGCCTGGAGAAAGGAGGACAGGAAAGGATGATAAAGTAGAGCTGTTTGGTTTTTTCCACCAACAAGAAAACTCATCCTGGAGCGATGAGAGATGGGCAGAGGGAGTTCCTCTCCATTCTGATAGTAGGTTGTCGGTTATCAGAGACACTGAAAGCACAGGGATTCAAGCAGATCCCTACACCTCTGAGTCTATGAGTGCTCGGGGTGGGGCTCATCAGCATCTGTCTGGACTCCACAGAAGAGTGGGGGGTCTTAAGAACCCGTTACCATCTCTTATCATTGATATCTCCATCCTCCAACTTGCCTGATGCTTTGTGTGGAGTAATGTCAGAACAAATATTTACTGAATTGAATTGTTACTAGTTTACATCTCCATTTCCTCCCAGAAGGGTAAGATAAACATCATGTGAGTTTGTTTTGATTTCACATATAAATTACCACTCCTAAAATTTCTCTTTGTGATACCCTTTTCTCCACAGCTCTGTTAACTCATTTTGATGGAAAAAAAAAAGAGAGAGAGAGAGAGAGAGAATTCCTCATTTTCCCTAGTCCTCATGTTTTCCTATTTAAGTAGGATTGAGCCCATGATGTTAATCATCCAGTCAGATGTTTGTGATGGGACTCTGGGTGAGGCTGGAACAATTTGCTGCAAGTTACAGCACGTCACCACTGGGAAGTATTTAGAATGCTTTTTGTTGGATGGAATGATTTTCTTTCAAGTTTCACTCAAGATAATTGGACTGGGACCTGAGGAAAAAATAGATTGCTATATAATGTTGACAGGAGGTAAAGAAGGGGAGTCTGATGGCCACGTTCCTGATAGTATCTCAGCATCTGTGCCATTCTGGGGTTTGACAAACATGATTTGACCTACGTAGAATGTACTCGTGTTATGCTTTAGCGTATGATAAAGCTCTGCCATATTCTTGTTTTACGGAGATTTTTCATTGTCATTTTGCTTATGTTATACTCCTCTCAGGGAATTTATTGCTGTTCTGCTATAAGTGTTGGCCCACTCCACCCACTCACTCACCACATCTTCAATTCCAGGAAGCTGGTGATTCTGGTTAGGGTGGAAAAGAGTCACCGAGGGGCCTCACCAGTTCTCCAGAAACTGGGCTTGGTTAGAGGAGCCACACCTAAGGACTCAGAGTAGTATAGAACGCAAAGAGAAGCTACTCTAATCTAGCTTCACCCCAGGAGGTCCCTGGAGTGGGAGCCTCAGAGGTGGTGTAGACTTTCTAGACCTGTATGTCCCAGTGAGCGCTGCTGGAGGGGTTCTGACGCCTCCGGAGGCCCCCCCCCCCCGGGCCAGCTGGGAGTTCCCCTAGACCCAGCTGCCAGGCAGGAAATTCTGAAGGGAGAACTTCAGAAGCCACTAGTTGGTGGAACTATCTGGGTGGAAGGATGAGTGTCCCCTGAGGCGTGAGGAGGAGGCACTCAGTGTGAGCTGGGCTGGGTTCCTGGGTTCCTTTCTCCAAGCTTCCTGTTCCCTAACTGGGAAAGGAGAGGGATGACCCCTACCCCGCTGTGTAGGATTTTTGTGAGCGGTGCATAACAAATGTAAACATCCCTAGCACCCTGCTGGGTCATAGGACGTGCCCAGGAAAGGTTAGTTCTGGGTGCCCTGGCATGGGGATGGGGGGAGGAATAAGAAAAAGGCATGAGGAAGGAAAGGTTTGGGTTTTACAGTCAGTTTATCTGATTCCGACTGCCTGCCATACTCTACCCCCTCCCCGCCCCCCCCCCAACATCATTTCTAAGCCTCATTGTGTAAGCTGTTCTTAGTGTTTACTCGTGGAGTGGATTTGTGAAAACCCTTGAGAGCACACAGTCCTAGTGATTCATCTCAGGAGGTGGGATTCCCACCATGGAGATGTGCTAGGAGGAAGACAGCCTCCAGGGAGTAGGGTGGCCTCCTCTGTAGCGGGCCCTGGTCCCCTGAGCCCACTTGCTGTCCATAAGACCGCAGCCTCAGCCGCAGGAAACTACTCCTTGG
This sequence comes from Mellivora capensis, assembly GCA_004024625.1. Lineage (NCBI taxonomy): Eukaryota > Metazoa > Chordata > Mammalia > Carnivora > Mustelidae > Mellivora > Mellivora capensis. Next base: position 30,344 of record PISX010008758.1, on the reverse strand, counting down.
TGCCTGAGCCCCCGAGGCTGGGTGGGGACGGTGACTGCCAGAAATCATCCAGGAGACCGCTATTCAAATCGCCTTTCATCAACAGTCCCCACCTGCTGCGTGAGCCACCGCTCTGTTTGATGTTCCTGTTTCTGCTTGTCCTTGCAGAACTTTTATCACAGTGCAGGGTCTTATGTTCTTAAATTAATGTAACTCCTTCTATTGCCCAGATCATTCTGTTTCTTTTGTCCTCAACTGATTGTTGTTGTGGGGTTTTTTTTGAACCTCGTTAACACAAAACGTTACATTAGTTTCACATGTGCAACAATGTGATTGGATAAGATTCTCTGTTCTGCTGTGTGCAGCACAAGTGTAGCTACTGTGTGTCACCATACAGCCAGACACCACTTAGAGTAACACTGACTGTACTCCTGCTTTCATTCCCGCAGTTTCTTTGTAAAGCAACTGGAGGCCTGTATTTCCCACTGCCCTTCACCCATTTTGCCCAACTCCACACCCTGTCCCTCTGGCAACCGTTAGCTTATTCTCTGTATTTATAGGTTTGATTCTGCTTTTTTTTTTTTAAGATTTTATTTATTTATTTGAGAGAGAGAGTGAGAGCATGAGCGAGGAGAAAGTCAGAGGGAGAAGCAGACTCCCCGTGGAGATGGGAGCCCAATGCGGGACTCGATCCCCGGACTCCAGGATCATGACCTGAGCTGAAGGCAGTCGCTTAACCAACTGAGCCACCCAGGCGCCCTCGCCCGCTTGTCCAGGTCACCCTGTGTTGGCTCCGTGTATACACCCTGCATCATGCTGCCCAGAGACCTCCACAGATTTTACCGTCCTCTCCTCCAGTGATGGTTTAGGACGAGCTGCTCTGAATAGCTTCCTGCACTTCCTTCCTGGGAGGGTTTCTTTGGGATCTATAGCCAAGGGCGGAATTGCTGGCCACAGGGATGTGTATCCCTACTTTGAACAAGGACTGCCTGAGTAACTGGAATGTTCTGTTCTCCCCAGTCTCCACACCCACACAGATGTGGACCCCCAAAATGTCATCTCATTATTTGATCTTGTATTTTTCTAATAACTGGGGACTTTGGCATATTTACATTTTGAGTTTCCTTTTCCCTAATTGCACTTTCACATCCTTTGCTCTTCTTTAAAAATTAGGTTTGGGGCACCTGGGTGGCTCAGTCACTTAAGTGTCCAATTCTTGGTTTCTGCTCAGATCATGATCTCAGGGTCCTGGGACAGAGGACCTCCTCAACTGGCTCTGTGCTCAACAGGAAGTCTGCTGGAGATTCTCTTGCCCTCTGCCCCTCCCCCACCCACATGCCTGCACTCACTCTCTAAATAAATAAATGGGGGATGCCTGGGTGGCTCAGTCACTTAAGACCCCGACTCTTGGTTTTGGCTCAGGTCATGATCTCCTGGTTGGGAGATAGAGCCGCAGGTAGGGCTCCCCACTCAGTAGAGTGTCCCCTTCCCCTGTGCCCCTCCCCCACTCTTGCATGTGCATGTACTCTCACTCCAAAATAAATGCATAAATCTTTTAAAAATAAATAATTAGGTTTACTCTAGTTTTTGTGATTTTCAGGAATTCTAGATATTGATCTGTGAGCAGTTTTTAGACATTGTGAATATCTTCTGATTATGTATGGCTATTAACTCAATCCACGGTGTCTTGGTGTCTTTCACTGAATAGAAATCCTTCATTTGGTATAATCAAATTTGTCTTTTGTTTTTTTTTTGCCTTGTGATGTGTGCTTTTGATAGTTTACATAAGTGTTTCTTTTTTTTTTTAAGATTTTATTTATTTATTTGACAGACAGAGTCACAAGTAGGTAGAGAGGCAGGCAGAGAGAGAGGAGGAAGCAGGCTCCCTGCTGAGCAGAAAGCCCTTACATAAGTGTTTCTTATTTGAAGTTTATCACCCCCAGTACTCATCACCAGAAATTCAGAGATCAGTACTGTTCTCTCTGCGTTTTGAGAGATAATAAATCTGTAATCTGGGGCTATGCCATTCCCCTCTCTGGATCACCAGTTCCTCATCTATGCAATAAGAGTTTCGAACCAGCTCATCTCTGAGGTTCCACACATTTCTAAACAGATCATCCTAAGAAATGTTTTGATCCAATTTCAGTTCAGTGGAATATTTTGATTGAGGGAAGGGGCAGGAGGATGGGGCACAGATACAGAGACAGGAATCTGCAAGGTTCTGGACCAGCCTGGACCAGAGCTGAAGTGACAGGAACCATGGGAGATGAGGTTGTGTATGGCTGAAAGGCCATCCTGAAAAGTTTGGGCTCTCCTCTGTTGTCACGGGTGGGGGTGTGGAGAGGCACTGGAGATTTCTGAGTAGAGGGTGACTGTGGTATAATAAAAAAAAAAAAAAAGGTATTTCATCTTTATTCCCAGTTCCTGGCACACAGCTCCCCAAACCCATGGAATTTCCTGAGTGATGAGAGTCTTTTGTATGCTAATGAGATGACTGATGGCTGAGGACCACTAGATAGCTTCAGAAGGAGGACTGGAGTCATAAAATCCAAGCCACAGCTAGAGGATTGGAACTTTCTGCCTCCCCTCAACCTCCTGGGAGGGGAGAGTGGCTGGAGATTGAATTAATTGGCAATTGCCAGCGATTTAATTAACTATGCGTATGTGATAAAAACCCCCTGATTGATGGGGTTCAGATGGCTTCTGGTTTGGTGAACACACTGGGGTACTGGCAGGGCGGTGTGCCCAGAGAGGGCACGGGAGCTCTACCACCCCTCAACCCCCTGCATACCTTGCCCTATGCAGGTCTGCTGCTTAACTGTCCCTGAGTCGTAGCCTTTATAATATATCAGTAATAATAACTAAGGCCCTTTCCTGAGTTCTGTGAGTCATTCTAGCAAATTATCAAACCTGTGGAGGGAGTCATTGTTGGACAGCCAGTTGGTAACCCCGGAGATCGGGAGAATTGGTTGGTGTGAGAAAAAAGAAAACAACCCTGTCAATGACATAGGAGAATCACAGTTTGGGAGGATGAGCAGAAATGGGTGGGAGGCAGAAGACCCCCGAGAAGAGGATGGTGAAGAGGCTGGCAGCGGTCTAGGGTGAGATGGTCCCTGACCTATGGTGATAGGGAAAGAAAGGCTGAGTCCACGGGAAGGTTTCATTGGGTAGGCAATGGAGCCTGGGGCTAAGAGAATGACCTCTAGGGTGACTGCCTGGGATCAAGTCCCCTCCCTTTCACTTAAAATCCGTGGACTGAGAGCAGGTTATTTAATCCCTCGAAGGCTCCATGTCTACAGGTGTGATGACAGCCTTCACCACAGACGTTGTTGTGGGGTCAGAAGGACACCATAGTTCGTGGGAAATGCTTGGCACAGGGCCAGCTCACAGTAAAGCGTTAGGAAGTGATGGCCCTGCTCACCTTCTGGGGACAGGGGTGACTCAGGAGAGGGTGCGATCAAAAGATGACTAAGAGGGTTCAAGCCAGGTACACCGGGAGAGGCAGCAGGGTTTGCCACTACCACCCAGGAGCACAGAGTCTCCTACTTACCCTTACCCACTGACAGCTGAAGCCTGCTATTTGCAGCACAGAAACGTAGTCTGAAGGCTCCTCTGAGCTTACTAGACAGGATTGGACCCTGCGGACCTGTGGCAGACAGGGGCAGTGGAAAGAGATTCGGACGACTCCCGGGTTTTCCTGCTTGCCTCCTCCCGCTCGTTAGCTATGTGAGTTTGGGGAGGGGATTCCTCATCTGTAGGATGGGGGAGCTGGACAGGGTGCCATGTTGCGTGTCGCCCAGCAGCTCAGGCCTTGCCTTGCCCTCTGTCTTCCTTCAAATCTGCCAGTATGACTTGGTTTGCCCCAGAACTTAATTTTACACCCAAGTCTAAGTTTGCTTGACAATTCTCTTATGTCTCCCTCACAGTTACTGTCGTGACAGCGAATTCCTTGAAGAGAGATTTCCTTGGGTCTTCTTCTGGGTACCTTCCCTGTTTCCAGAGAAAGAGGTTCCCAGGATGTGGATGGAGCCTTACTGTACTTGTAATAGAAAATGATGGCCTAAGGAATGGTAGGAGGATGAGCCCAGTTTCAAGCCTGTTGTCTTTATGGCCCATTTAATCATTCAGTCCACAAAGATTCACTAAGCACTGCATACGCCAAGCTCCCTGCTAAGTGCTGGGCCAAGTGAATCTGACCTGTGAGGGAGAAACCTGCTATCTAGTGGATAGAAGGCAGTGCCTGGTTGAGCCCTTCTTTTTATTTTATTTTTTTAAAGATTTTATTTATTTGACAGAGATCATAAGTGGGCAGAGGGGCAAGTGGGGGTGGGAAGCAGGCTCTCTGCTGAGCAGAGAGCCTGATGCGGGACTCAATCCCAGGACCCTGAGATCATGACCTGAGCTGAAGGCAGAGGCTTTAACCCACTGAGCCACCCAGGCACTCCAAAAAAACATTTATTCAAAGCATTTTTTACCAAAGGATATAGTGCATGAACTCAAGTCCCCACAGCCATAATGTCTCCATAATGCAAAATATACCCATATCTTTTTTTTTTAAGATTTTGTTTATTTATTTGACACAGAGAGAGATCACAAGTAGGCATAGAGACAGGCAGAAAAAGAAGGGGAAACAGGCTCCCGGCCAAGCAGAGAGCCTAATTTGGGGCTTGATCCCAGGACCCTGAGATCATGACCTGAGCCAAAGGCAGAGGCTTAGTCCACTGAGCCACCCAGGCACCCTGGTTGAGCCCTTCTTGACCACATAGAGAGTCTGGGCAAGACCTGTGAAGGATGGGGATAAGCAAAGCATAAATGACTGAAATTCTAACACCTGATCATGGGAATTCAAGAACCAAAGATCTGGTCTGCAGAAGACACAACGTCAAGCCCATAAATGTGTCTTCTATGCCCAAATGCATAGTGGGCATGTTTCCTCTTTTCCCCAGAAAATTAATCCTGAGCCAAGAGAAGTCACCATCCATTCAGAGACTTTCAAAGTCTCTCACATCAAAGAAACTCTCAGAATTACTTTATCTTCAATAACAAGTCCAGGTTTGAGGAAGACAATTTAGCAATGTTAGTTTGGTAAAGCTTAAAAGAGGTATATTGATGGCAATGTTATTTTTTTTGTTTTCAGGGCAAGGAAAGTCAGTAGCAAAAACAATTAGACCTCAGAAGTTTTGACGGTCTGGGTGGTTGTGGATCCCCAAGCCTCAGTGATGTCAATGGCCCCCACCCCATCCTGTGGCTGTGGTTATGGCCTTTCTACTTCCTCTCTTCCTGAGTGAGTTCCACACCAGAGCTGGGCTGCGTAAGGCCAGCCCCAAGCACCAGAGGGAGGAAGCAAAGGCGGGTTCTTAGCTCATCTTGTCCTTGTTCTGGCATCTGCATTTCCTTAATTAAAAATTGGAGGGAAAAAAAAAAACAAAACCAAAACAAATCACACATTGAGCCAGCAGCTCTCTGCAGGTCACCCACAAATACATCTGAATCCTGCATAAACTCCTTCCATGTCAATTTCCTTCCACCACATACCTAGAATTTGAAAATTCTCTTGACACTTCTTTTCCCTTCCTTGAATAATTGATTCCATACATAAACCACACATTGGCTGTAGCTCTCTAGCCCCTCAGAGATACAGTTCAACCTCCATGGAGCCCAGTTAGGCAAGCCCGTGATTCTACATGTAATATTGTTATATGTACATGTATGTACATGTATATGTTATATGTAGAGTGCACATGAGCTGGCTTGAGCCCTGGGATCTTTTTTGTCGTTCATTCAGGAGACCACATTCTCCTGCCAGGACCAACATGCCCCACGACTATGGGGTCAGAGGGAGCACAACCCACCCCAGAAATGGTCCACAACTCCAGAAATGGGTCAACTCAACCAAACCTAATTTATAAGCACCTCTTCTTAAGGTGGTTGTTGAGTCTCCCTGAATGACTGGCAACTAAGCCTCATTGTGGACTCAGTTGGGCTCTCCCTGTAACCCTCCCACCATGGAGTGGGCTGCAAGCCCCAGGCCTCAGTGGGATGAGCCACCGTGCAGATGACTTGCTAAATACCTATGCTGCGGATTTCTGACAAATGGCTTTTCAATATTGCAATTGATTTCTGTGGATTAGAACAAATCATTTTCCTCTGGATCTTAAGTCACTTATTTCCTTCCTTTTTCTGGTATATTCATGCTTAAGCTTCTTGTCTTCACTTGGAACATCTGAGTGCCTCAACCCTTGTGTTTTCATGGCCTCATCTGTTGATACGGTTGTTGTCATCTGCTTGTGAGCCTCTCCTGACCGGCGTCGAGGAGGGGAGGATCACACTCTGAACCTCTTTGGTCCTTATTGGGCAGTGTGTGCCCACGTCTTTGGTGGGCTCTCACACGTCCCTCCCTGTGGTCCCCATGTGGTTTACATATGCATGCATGGATGGATGTGCCCATGTCTTGCCCTGCCCCCATCTGCCCTGACAGCTTCCTGAGAACAAGAACTGAGCCCTTGTTACTTGGCACTCTAGAACCCTGTAGGAAACTAGTCAAGTGATATCCATCCCTTCCAGGTATTTCCCTTATGGGCACAATGACAGAGTGGTTAAGGCCCTGGATGCTTAAGCTTCCCTACCCTTGTTCAGACCTCTGCTCTGGCCCTTGCTAGTTGCTGGAGCCCTGTGCCTCAGTTTCCCATCTCTGAAAAGGACAAATAGTAGCGCCTACCTAATAGCGTTGTGAAGATTAAATGAGTCAATATGTGAACAGGGCCTGGCCATGTAGCATGAGAGTCTTAACAATCAGCCCCTGTTTTTGTCATATTTTTTGTATTTAAAAAAACTCCTTCTTGAAATCCCCTTATGTCAATTTCCCTAGTAATTTTTAGAGTCTTCTGTGAACAAAGCTGAGGCTCTGAAATGTTCCCTTTCTAATTCAGATATAGATGTCCTTGAATAGACCAAATAGTTGGTCTCCTTGCAGATTTCCAATGGGAAGAGACTCTAAAAAATTCCATTTTCTCCCTAACTGCCATCACGACATCTAAATAATGTTCTCGACACACAGAACAGTTCAACAAACTTTTTCTAAAAATCTGTTTCACTCACAATTTACAGAGGCCAGTATGATATTAGTGAAATGGAAAGAAGAGGAGTAGACCGATTGTTAGAGAGGGACTGGTAGGATCGGTGAGGCAGTTGGCTAACCTTTTCACCTGCTTCCAAACAGCTTGGTTTCTTTCATTTCACAAGATATTGCTCAACTGTTTACCAGGGTTTTTTTTTTTTTTTAATCCTGCCACCTTTGAAAAGTTTTAATGTCCCGCATACCAAATCAGAGTCTGGTGGAGCCTATCTATAAGGAGCCGGTTGGAGTGGCGGTTTTATCCTTCAGTAAACAGCTGCCGGGCCCTGGTGCCGGGAGTCGGCTGGTGTCAGCAAGGACACAGTCGCTGCCTCTCCTGCCTCTGGGAGACAGACATGTGAGCCAAAGGCTGCAGCAAGGCCAAGTGCTGTCAGAGACGTGCGTTTCCGGTGGGGTTGATACCCCACGTCTACCGTGGAGGTCACGCAGGGGGCTTCACAGGGAGGTCCCGTGGGACTGCATCCAAAACTCTTCACCACATGGGCCTTTCGGTGTCCCTGGAACGGAGGGCTCCTGAAGTTTGGCAGGAGAAGTGAACCAGCTCAGGGAGGTCACAAAGGGGCTGCTATGGTGTCTGGGGAGCCAGGACTGTGATTTCAGTGGGAAGCAAGAGGCCTCGGAGGAACTCAGTGCAGGAGCTAGAAGCAGTCGAGGGCATAGTTTTGGAAGTGCATTCTGGTGGCCTGTGGGGAATGGGGAGGAGGTTTGTGAGCCTGGGGCCCAGGAGACCGACTGGAGGACTCCAGAAAGGTCCAGGTGAGAAGTGAGGAAGCAGTGGGAGGAAGCAGAGGGGGCAATGGGAGTGTGGTAGAGAAGGCCCCTGAGAGGGGATGGTGAAGGAGCAAGTAGCAACTCCGTGGCTAGTTGGCCGTGATGGGGGCCCGGGGGGCCAAGGGAGGGCTTCCCAGGTGGTTTGCTGCTTCTCCAGGTGTTTTGGGGAGTTGTAGAAGCTCTTTTCCAACACCTGGGACCGCATGCATCCTCACAGGTGTCTCATTCACAAGCTTACTATGGGTTAGTGTCCTTGTCTGCCGGTCGTTGGTCTGGGCGGGGCCTCCCCAACGGTCAGCAGATAGGGAGGACTGGGGAGCCAAAGGGAGGGGCCCCCAAACCACCCCCAGGCAGCTCCCTACCATGACCCCTGAAAAAAGAGACTGGAGGGATCCGGGCATCTGTCCCAGGGGCCCCATCCTGGCAGACACATTGTCAGTGTCTGGCTTCAAGCTGGGCAGGCCTGGGATGGAGAGGGAGTGGGGTCATTCCAAATCTCGGGGGAAAAAAAATCTAAATTTTCTGGTAACATTTGGGTAAACATTCTGCTGCAGGTAGAGTCTGCCCCAGGATGCTGCACCAGGAGGTCACCAGAGCTGGGCCACTGTGGCCTCTCCACAGCTTTATTTATTTTGGGACAGGAAGCCCAGTTGAGAAGGCAGGCTCTGTGTGAGGCGACACCAGATAGGTTCTCGGCCCATGAGGCTTTCTCAGGTCTCAGGGATTTGCAGCTTCCTTGCCTTTTATGGCCAAGTTTCCTGCTCACATTATTACTGTGGCTGCTGTGAACATTCGTGAGAGGCTTTCAGAACAGTTTGGTGCTAGAGGTCAGCATGCCTGTGTCTCGTAACATCTTTTTCTACTGCGGCAGGCGGCCGGCGGCGACACGAAGAGGCCAGGACAGAGCTCTAGGTGACGTGGTGACGTGGTGGCAACCAGCCCGGGGCGAGAGGCCAACGGCTCCAGCCTTGGGAATTAATTCTCCGGCTCTTTCCTCCCCACCCATCAATTCTTTATTTACTTGTTCATATACTCAGCAAATATTTACCAAATGTTTCTCCTGTGTCAGAGATATTTTAAATGAATGATGGGGGTTAGTTAATACATATTATTTAATAGAATGTATTGTCTACTGCTTTGATCACTCAGCTGTAACTGGAGAAATCAGAAAGGGAAGATTTCTTCATAAAAGCAAAATATTACGGGATAATGAAAGACCTTCACAGAAGGCTGTCAGACAGCCACCGACTTCTGGGTCCCGTCTGCAGACCATGTAACCATCCCAGCTTCAAGGCTCAGGCGGACCCACTCCGACATCAGAAGGCTTCTTCTTTCCCACTCTCAGCCTGAGGCATGTTCTTATTATTTCTTCTGCTTGTCCACTTGTTCAGGACCAGTGCCTCAAGACCAACGGGCACATTTGTTTACAGGTGGAAGGAAGAAATGAATAAATAGCAGCACCTCCTAGGAAGAGCCTTGGGAAAGAAAAGACGTGAGGGTTGGCACACAGGCCCAGAGGACAGTGTGGTCAGTCAGCAGCCCGTCAATGTGGCTGCTGAATTCAGTAGCAGATTCCAGCCACGCTAGACGTGCAACATGGTAAGGAGAGACAAGTCAGAAAGGATGCTTCCCTCTTTCTTTGAAAGTGTGGCCTCTAACATTTGTTAGTCACTGAAGGTATATTTTTATTGTTGTTAAAACTCAATAAATTGGGGCGCCTGGGTGGCTCAGTGGGTTAAGCCTCTGCCTTTGGCTCGGGTCATGATCTCAGAGTCCTGGGATCGAGCCCCACATCGGGCTCTTTGCTCAGCAGGGAGCCTGCTTCCCCCTCTCTCTCTGCCTGCCTCTCTGCCTACTTGTGATCTCTGTCTGTCAAATAAATAAATAAAATCTTTAAAAAAAAACTCAATAAATAGATGCCGGATATAATTATTACCTTAGGGCAAGCATGAAAAATTAATTTCCTTGTGTAGACACAAGCTTTCCCTCACTCTTCATTACAGGGTGTTGTTAATAATCCAACAAGAAATTTGGAGCCAGAAGTCTTGGAATATCTTCATTCTTCCATGGCAGCTTCATATGACCTGGGAAAACTCTGGGCTTTATCTTTAGTCAACAGAGCGTTTCTCCAAAGCAACCGCTAGAGTTTGACAAATTATCCACATCAAATGTAAATATTAACAGACACTTGCAGAAAGGTGTTAAACAAATCAGACTCTACTCCTCAGAGTTGATTTAACAAGCATTTATTTAATAAGAACCACCGAAGAATCGGATCTCCTGTCCTTACATTTGTGTTTAGCTTTAAAGGGCAGCAACAATTCAGCAATTTAGGTGGTTGAACATGGTGGGCTGGGCTAGATGGAACGTGAGGAAAGTTTTTTTCATGGAAGAGCAGCAGTTTTTTTTCTTTTCTTTTTGTCTTTTTAAATAGTGCTTGAGGCATCTGCACTAAGAAAGCAGTGCAGGTGAGGTGCCATGGCTAGACAGGAGGCTCACATTAAATTTCTGTGATTTTTGATGTTGGAGATACTGAAGAAGGTTATTTTGCTACACTCGGCTGCCTTAAATTACTGAACAGTGCATTTGGTGAAATTTAGTGTTTATAGTGAAAATGCAAAGATTGTCATAAGTCTGGAACCAGTGACTGAATAGAGTTAGTAAGTGAATGAGCCCAATATGAGAAACGAAACATTTGGAAAGCTAAAATAAAAAGAGGGAGAGAGCATAAGAATGTGATTTAGGTCAGAATAAAAACACTCGCCTGATGTGAGGATTATAGCATTAATGGCAAGTAACAGGTTAGGTCAGACCCGGATTGGTTATTACAGTCATGAGGGAAGCTTTGGGCAGAACAGCAAAAAATTGAAAAGCACACATAAGGTAAGGTACGGGAATTTTCAGAGAGCACCAAAAAAGGCAGAATGATACTATAGTATGAATTTGCATAAATTTTCTTATGTCTGTGCTACAAATGCTCCGTAAGATGTAAAGGAACGTGGAAAGATGGTCTTTCATTGCTCTGAGTGCTCTTGGACAGACTCTTCCTGAGGCATTGTCATGTTAATAAAAATAATAAAAATGAATAAGAATCCATGTATTTCTATATCAGACACCTGAAACTAATATAACACTGTATGTGAACTGACTGGAGTGAGAGTAAAAACTTCTAAAAAATTTATTTAATGCATTTCTTTTTTTTTTTTAAGATTTTATTTATTTATTTATTTGACAGAGAGAGAGAGAGAGACAGTGAGAGAGGGAACACAAGCAGGGGGAGTGGGAGAGGGAGAAGCAGGCTTCCCGTCAAGTAGAGAGCCCGATGCAGGGCTCCATCCCAGGACCCTGGGATCATGACCTGAGCCGAAGGCAGAGGCTTTAACCCACTGAGCCACCCAGGTGCCCCTGTTTAATGTATTTCTTGAGCACCTGCTGCATGCCAGCGGGGAACATGGTCTACACAAGTGAGTGGTGCGCTCCTTCTTCCAAAGAGCTCATGAATAATGAAGTTGTGATAAATGCAGTGGAGGAAAAGCAGGTCAGAAAGAGTCAAGGTGGGGAAATGAACATGAGTTTATAAAGAAAATAAGAATTTAAAAAGGCGTTTTTTGGCAAAGGAATTTTTGTAGGAAAGGTTGGCTGTGTCTAGAAGAAAGAAATTTGTCAGACTCTTCTGCTTATTCAGGGGTGCGCTGTTGTTCTGCTCCAGGGGCTTACTGGGTGCCAGAGGGACTGGGTGGGCAGGTGTGGGGCTGCAGAGGAGGCCATCAGAGCAGAGGAAGTACATCTAACTCAAGGAACTCAATGAAGGGTTCTTGGGAAGTATGTCTTCTGGAAAGATCATCAGACTTCAGGAGCTCAAGCCATTGATTGAATAGAAAGTAAAGTCAGGGTATAAAAAAAGGAATAATCCTATTCTATTCTATTCTACTCAATTTTATTCATCTATATTTCAGTCAACCAATCATCATTAGCCTGTTACATACGAAGGCACAAAGATGAGGGAGAACATGAAAACTGCGGGTACTTGGGGTTTTATTCTGAGTGCTCCCTATCTATTGGGCCTTATGCAAAGCTCTTCATATCCAAGCATAGAGTTTAAGAAGGTTGGAGTCAAACAGAAAGTGGTTCTGATCCCCCCTTTACCACTTACTAATTGTGTAACCTTGAACAATTCATTCAATGTCTCTAGATCTGTTCTCATCTCTAATATGATAACAGTAATGCCAGTCTCACAGCACAAAACCAGGTTTTCTTTTTTTTTTAAATTAATATATAATGTATTATTTGCCCCAGGGGTACAAGTCTGTACACAATTCACAACACTCACCATAGTACATACCCTCCCCAGTGTCCATCACCCAGCCACCCCATCCGTCTCACCTCCCTCCCCTCCAGCAACCCTCGGTTTGTTTCCCGAGATTAAGTCTCTTATGGTTTGTCTTCCTCTCTAAAATCAGGTTTTCTTAACAAAACCACTTTGCATGATGCTGGCTTGTGGGAAGTGCTTAGTAAATGCTGTTTCGTTTTTATTACAACCTTTGTTTTATTCACTGCCCTTCCCGAGGAAGCTGTGGTTTATAAGTATGGTCCGGTCGAGCTCATGATTGATGGAGACAGCCCTGCCTGGTTGTCTCATACTTTAGCAGACTAAAGTCAGATTTTAGTCAGAAATAAGGCTGGAGAGGAAAGCAAGACCAGATCTCCAAGAGCCTTATGGCTCAAGAAGCTTAGGATGTTGAATTTTATCCCACGAGCAGTGGAGAGTTGCTGTAGGACCTTACGGTAGAGATTGATAAGATAAACTTTCCATTTTAGAAAGATTTTTCTGGCAGCACTATGTTGAATGTTTAGAGCAGAGAATGGTGCTAGCTGAATGCCAGTGAGGAGTCTGTGGCAGCGGTCCAGGAGGGAACAGGAGAGGAATGCATGCGGGGGGTGGATGGAACAGCACATTTAGGCAAAGGTGGAATGCTGGTGGGGGATGAGGGAGAGGTAGCGAGTGGGGGGCATTCTGCTGCTCCGGGATATCTGGCTTCCTTGACTGGGTATATGGTGGCAACTTGGGCCAAAATGGCGGATCCCAAAGGAAGGGGCTTTGAGCATGGTAAATGTGGTTACTTGTGGAATCCTTGTGGGGAAGCGTCCACATGACCGTTGGTCAGGAGGAAAGTCAGGACTGCAGATGTTCACTTCCGAGTGGGAGATGTGGATGTGAAGGAGGTCATTCAACCAATCTGTGCTCAGTCGTGAGCACCCAGAGCAGGGCTCCTCTCCCCACTGAGACAGGAAAAGAGAATCCCCATCAGTGCTTTCAGGGTGTTAGCTCAAGCCAGGGGAGGGGATGCCAAACAAGTCACAAGGAAATTAAATAGGTAACTCCAGGGGTTGCAAAGTGCCAGCAACATAATGCTGTGAAAAACTGCAAGGTGGCTGACCCATTGGATAACCGTCCCTGAAGAATGAGAGAAATAGGCACTTTTTAAGACTCCACAGCTATGCAAGGTAGTTCATTCTGATCTCATAAGGGAGACCGATTTCACCACAGGAAGAAAGCATGATGTTCTAAAGAGAAGATAGAAAGACAATTACCCAAGACCAGGAGACCCTTTAAGACTTAGGTGGGCCTTAAAGAGAGAAGTAATTAGTTCAGAGGAAGAAGTAAAAATGAGGGGATTCTCAGAGGGTGGAGGAAGAGGCGAATTCAAACATTCTGTGTTTCATCAGGGAGACAAGTGTGAAGGTGAAGACATAGTGTTGCTTTGTGTATATAAAGATACGCATGAGGACATGAGACACACTATTCTTTGGGGCACAGGTGCCCACGGGGTGCCTGCGTGGTGGGGAAGGGGCCGTAGCCCTTAGCAGGGTGGAGGCAGCAGGACCCAGGGGCTCAGGGAGCACGCAGTCTGGCGAGGCCCCCGTGAACAGGCTGCACATGCAGGGTGTGGAACATACTAGGAAGGGAGTGGGGCCCATGAGAGAGTCTAGGAGGGCCCTAAGCTCGGTTGACGGGTCACCAGCCAGCACTTCCAGGTCTGCTCCCAGATGACCAGCAAAGTGAAAACAGAATTGGGTGTGATATTTAGGAAGTTTGAGACTCACTGGTTTCAGCACTAAATTAGCGAACAGCCTGCCAGAGCAGGTAAGCAGGTGCCCCGGGGGAGATAAGCTGATGCTAGGAGGCCAAGAGAGAAAGGGATGGAGGTTTTTCAGGGGAGGTCACCGGAATGCCGTGTTTTTTGAGTATTACTCTGGGGGAAGCTACCAGATGTCAAAGCGGTGTTTTGGACCCAGTAGCCACTCCCGGAGCAGTGTGGACTGGGAGAGAGCAAAGAAAGTGGGAAGCAAGGGCACCTTTAAATCATGCTAACCCCCCACCAAGCCCTGTGCTCAGAGTGGGCCCACAACACTGCACCATCCCGATCTTCCTGGGATGTGGAATTGCTGTGAATGAAACCCAGGGTGGCCCAGAGCTGCCCGAAGAAGGAGACCCATGCCACCCTATACAATGTGGAGAAAGCCATCTCCTGTTGGCCTTTGGGGATCTTCGTTTTCCATGAAGAATTAGAGGACCACAGAGTCCTTGGGAAGAAAGAGTTATGGGAGCATAAGGGAGGAATGACCGAGGAGAGGTGGGGACGGGACGAGGAGAGGCTCTGGTCTAGTGATAATACATTTCCAGTCTCCTTTTGCTAAACTCCTATTGATGTTAATGGTTCTCCCAGCAGATGGGCCGTCAGAAGGGTTGGGTGGGCAGATTGAAATGTGGGTTTATGAGAGAAAACAGAACCTGGAAAGGCTGGGCAGAGCTTAGGAAATGAGATTCTCAAACTTTCCCCAGACCTGGGGATGGCAAGACAGTGGATGTGTAGCCAGCTTTCTAGGCGACCCCTCCAGGCATCGACAACACCTTCCGTAGGCGGTGCAGGACCTGGGAAGCAATTCCCAAAAGCACCTGATGCTCTGTGTGTCCACGGGCCCAACCGCAGGGGCCCTGAGTAAAATCTCTGGGCATGAGGATGACAGAGGTCATGTGGTCAGCTCCTAGAGCCCCATCAGGTTTGGGAGCCATTGGGCTGATGCCCTATTCTTTTTTTTTTTTTTCCTATTTATTTATTTATTTATCAGAGAGAGAGAGAGGGAGAGAGAAAGAGCGAGCACAGGCAGACAGAGTGGCAGGCAGAGGCAGAGGGAGAAGCAGGCTCCCTGCCGAGCAAGGAGCCCAACGTGGGACTCGATCCCAGAACGCTGGGATCATGACCTGAGCCGAAGGCAGCTGCTTAACCAACTGAGCCACCCAGGCGTCCCTGATGCCCTATTCTTTACAGTATGTTTTTGTTAGAAATTCCAGTGTACCTAATTCTTGTTCTCTTTTCCCTTTCTACCAGGCACTGGGAAATCATGAATTTGATAATGGCGTAGAAGGACTGATTGATCCACTCCTCAAAGAAGCCAAATTTCCAATTCTGAGTGCAAATATTAAAGCAAAGGGGCCGCTAGCGTCTCAAATATCAGGACTGTATTTGCCATATAAAATTCTTCCTGTTGGTGATGAAGTCGTGGGGATTGTTGGATATACTTCAAAAGAAACCCCTGTTCTCTCCAATCCAGGTATTTTCTACTTTTATAGCACTCACTGGTTATAACTAGATGTATTAAATCAGAGCTTGGAATGATTTTTATGGGCCATGGGTAAAAGCAGGAATAACATGGGCTGTTGGGTGAGCAGTGTCCTTAGGACAACATTGATGAAAGCAGTCTGGTGGCCTCCATGTTATTCTACATCACTTCTTAAAGACATTGCTCTTTCGTTCAGCAAACTTTGCTGACAGTATCCTTGTTTAATGCAGTGCATTCAAAATTGGGCAAGAAAGCTGTTCACACCCAGTGTTAACATTACAC
This sequence comes from Mellivora capensis, assembly GCA_004024625.1. Classification (NCBI taxonomy): domain Eukaryota; kingdom Metazoa; phylum Chordata; class Mammalia; order Carnivora; family Mustelidae; genus Mellivora; species Mellivora capensis. Next base: position 14,554 of record PISX010008758.1, on the reverse strand, counting down.
AGTCATTTGCTGAAAAATGAAACATAACTCATGGCCCTTTTTCCTGTGGGGTCAGAGCCCAGAGCTAGGGTTTTATCTCAACTTACCTTATATTTCCTTTTCTAGTATGGTCATTATATGTTTAGTTAACTGTCCTTTGTCCCTTTTCATGATTTATCTCTTCTTTCTAATGACTTTGTTGTATCTGGCTTTCTGAGGAATACATATCCTTGAAAGGCCCTATGGTATATATATATCCTAATATAAATATCTTATATATGTGATATTTCATATAGTGTGTATATATATACATTTATAGCTGTTGTTGAGGTCACTGTGGAGCGCTTCTAAGAAGTGTGTGGTCCCATCTGCTGCCCCAGCTGACAATCTCAAGCCGTGGTCCTCTCCCTCCTACTGCATGCAGCAGCCCCTGCTCTCCCCTGGGGCTAAGGGTGCCCCCCACCCCTGCGCCTCTCCAGCTTCCTGAGGCTTTTCTGCACAAAGGACTGTGTGGGGATGGCTAAGTGACCTGGGCCACCTAACGGCTAACAAGCCAATTGCCAATGTCAGGAGGGCTGGGATAACACGGCCTGGTTGCTGTTGTCCTTGGCCCTGCTCCCCCTGAATGTTCCTGCCCTGTGTCCCCAGCTCCCACAGAAAATCCCTCCGACATATTACACTTGTCCCTTCCTGTCGGCTTCCTGCACTGGCCTGAGCAGCCAGAGGACAAGATCTAGGGCTCCTCTCAGTGAACATTTATAACTTAGTCTAGAGGCCAGTGGAGGAGCATTAGATAAAGATGTGGACTTGTTGAATAATTGAATAATTATGTGTCTCGATAATCTCTACCCACTGTTTTTTTTTAATTCATTTAAGATAGAATGTAATTAAATGCCATAAGAGAGTCACAAAGTCAGGGATTGGGGGAACATCTTTTAGGAACAGGGGGTAAGTGAAAGGAGTGAAGGACAGCTTGGAGCTCCTGGAGACTTGAAGACCCTCCCTGGCCCCCTCAAGGGCTCACAGAACATCCTGGGGCAAAGGGCATTCCAGCAGTGAGGTCAGAGTCACATGCTGGGAGGTATGCCCTATGAGGGCAGGGACCTGATTATCTGTCTCCTTCCCGGCTCTGGGCTCTGTGTCGTGCCCAGCATATGGGAAGCTCTCCGTAAATGGTGCTGGAATGAACACATGAGAGCAGGGAGGCATGGGGGCCACGATCACAAAAGAGCAGATAGTTCAGTTTGTTGGAACAGAGGTTCCAAGCAGAGAAGGCAGAAAGCTGGGTGAGGACTAGATTGCAGGGCCTCCTGAATGACTGACCGAGCAGTTCAGGCACGATGGGGAAAAAAGCAGGATCTCTTCTGGAATAGTCATCAATAAGAAAGGAGAGGTTGTGGGTGAACACACACGAGGGCTCCAGAAATCAGCCCCCCTTTGCTAGGACTCTGAGAGCAGCCCCCGGCTTAGCCCTTAAAGACTGGGCTTACATATCTGAAGGGGTGATGCCCTCCTCGCAGCTCCCAGGAGAGGAAGGCTGGATGGCGTAGGGACAGATGCCGGTGCTGGGGAGGGGCGGAGCAGTGTTTCTGGGGACACTTGCTTCTACCAAGACCACAGGCCCAGCACATGCATTCTTCCTGCAGCTTTCTGGGCCCTGATCCAGCCCCTTCCCTCCAGTCCTGGTGGCCTGGGTGCCACAGGCCTGATAGCACAGTTCATTTATCTTAGCTAGAAATTCCTGCAACCCTTCAAGATATCCTGCAGTAGATCCCATCCTTTCTTGTCTGTGTGATGACTGATCCGCCAGAGGTTCCTAGTGTGTTAGGAGGATATATTTCTTTGTCCGCTGAGGAATTTCCCTGAACGTTTTCCTTCCTGTTGCCAGTCAGACGAAAGCAGAGGATGGTAGCATTGTCTGACGCCTCAATATCCATTCATTCATTCCTTCTTCCTATGAGTACCTATGTGTAGGCAACTGTTCTAGGCACCAGAGATGCTGCCCCCCCCCAAAAAAAAATAAATAAGTAAAAAATCCCTGCCTGCTGCAGTTCACAGTTTTAGTGGGCAAATAAATGAGTAGAATATTTGGGGCATCAGAAGGTGGTAAGTGCTAGGCAGTAGGGGGAACAACAAGTGGGGTAGGGGACGGGCACACCTTGTCAACTTAAAGGGAGGCTCAGGGAGCTCGTGGAGAAGGTAACATGGCTCTGTGGGGTAAGCAGGGAGCCCCGGACTTCCTGGAGTGATCAGCAAGAAGTGGATCATTCTTAATGTTTTCATGGCAGACAGTGTCACCTGTGAGCTGGGGACAGCACGGCCAGCCCAGCATGGCACTGGGTCAGGGGTCTGCACAGTCACGTCCAGCAGCCTTGTCCCCGGGGTGTGGTCTTCTGCTACCACTACAAGTGGGAGTAAGCAGGGAAGAAGATGCACACTCCCCGTGCCAGCAGTGTCTGGCTGAGACCTTCTCTAACGCAGAGCTCAAGGACGTGCTCATGTCGGCCTTACCTGATGAACAACGCACAGTATCAGTGGGTGTGTTGGGATTGATGCTCAAGGACTCAAAGACCCCAGAGTTTAAGTTGGAAGACTGATTATCCTGAACTGGCAAACAATGGATGGACTTCGATCTTTCGATGGACTCATCTGGATTTCCACCCCCCCCCTCGGTTTTATTGAGATACAACCACACTAAGTGTAAGGTGTACAAGTAACATAATGACTTGACTTACATATCGTACAACGCATTCATGTGCTCAGGCACTTTCTGCCTTGACATAATGAAAGTCCGAATAGAAGAACACTTTTTTAGCAAAAAGAATCTTTGTATTTTAATTTACAACACAGAATCCAGTAACATAAGTTAGAAGAGATCACTTTAACAAAAACACCAAAACGAAGACTTAAAAATGAGTGTTTTCTTACAAAGTACTTTCCTTGGGGATCTGTGTACATTTTTAAAGTAGCCTCTGGTCAGTGAAAGCTGGAACTAATCTTCCAGAGTTGTTATTAGGGCCTGTGACACAATTTTTAGGAGTATTTTCAGTAACGAAAAACCTTTGTCTTCTGTGAATGAATTTGCTTGCTGGATATAAATGCCTTTCTGAGCCACGCCCAGTGACCTGGATCAAGTCAAGACCTGTAAAAGCCACATCTTGGTCAGAAAATCGTATGATGAAGAGACATCTGGTATTAAACACACATTTCTAAAGAATAGATAGGTTTCCAGGTCTGAAGCCTCCTCATAGCATGAGATTACATTAGAGCAACATAGTATCATTCACAACCTTAAGGCAATGTCAAGCGAACATACTAAGGAAATTGATGTGAATTTTTATTGGCTATCTAGGGATTTTATATTTAATTTACAAATATGTTTTGGTTTTAGTAATGTAAGAGCTTTAGTAGAAAAAAGTATTTTTACTCTATGTGTTAGAATGTGTAATAATATAATAAAAATTATTAATAAATGTCCATTTTGCTTATTTTGTTCCTTAGGAAGGAATTTAGTATTTGAAGATGAAATCGCTGCATTGCAGCCTGAAGTCGATAAGCTAAAAACTCTAAATGTAAACAAAATTATTGCACTGGGACACTCTGGTTTTGAAATGGATAAACTCATTGCTCAGAAAGTGAAGGGCGTGGACATCGTGGTAGGAGGACACTCCAACACATTTCTTTATACAGGTAATTGTTTCAAAAGGATTATACTGGCCAGGATGTCTAAATAACTAACTTTATCTCTTTGCTTTTGTAACTGTTATTATTTTTACTTCTATTTAATGCATAATATATATTACATATATTTTGTAAAATGTGATATATATGTAATATACATACATAGTAATGTGTAAATTTTATTCAGAGACATTATTAATGTCTTTAATTTAATATTAATTATTAATGTCTTTAATATTAATTTATTGGTTTCATAATTATGTCAATTCCATTTATTTATGTATATTATAAATACATGTGTAAAATACACTATAAAATAAGATTACTAAGCCTGAGGCCAAAGTTTATATCAAAAAGCAACATGTCGGGGCGCCTGGGTGGCTCAGTGGATTAAAGCCTCTCCCTTCAGCTCAGGTCATGATCTCAGGGTCCTGGGATCAAGCCCTGTTATCGGGCTCTCTGCTCAGCAGGGAGCCTGCTTCCTTTCCTCTCTCTCTGCCTGCCTCTCTGCCTACTTGTGATCTCTGTCTGTCAAATAAATAAATAAAATCATTAAAATAAAATAAAATTTTAAAAAAGCAACATGTCGTATAAAAAAATGTTAAGTATAGGGGCACCTGGGTGGCTCAGTTGGTTAAGCATCTGCCTTCGGCTCAGGTCGTGATCGCAGGGTCCTGGGATCGAGCCCTGCCTGGGGTGCCCTGCTCAGCGAGGGGCCTGCTTCCCTCTCTCTCTCTGCTGCTCCTGCTGCTTGTGCTCTCTCACTTGCACTTCCAAATAAATAAATAAAATCTTAAAAAAAATTTAGGAACAAAAATATAAATAAGGCCTCCACAGATCAAAGTGACTGACTTGATTTGTGGTTCACAGGTAGCAGGAGCTGGAACTCTGGGCTCAAGTCCTAACTCTTCTTCATACTAGAACCACTAGGAATGCCCTGGAAGCCCTAGGCCCCGATGCTCCTGAAATCATGCACGTTCCCCTCCCTCCCTCTCCTTCTCTTCCTCCCCTACTGTTTTCCCTCCCTCTCTCTCTCCCTTCCTCCCTCTCTCTCTCTCTCCTTGATGTTAGACAGTTTTAGCTAGAAATCCTCCTTTTTTCCCTTCTATGTTGAACCAATAATATACCAAAACTTTTGAGTCTGGCTTGGTGAGTTTTTCCTACCATGCTGCCTCCTGTCCCCTCACCACTACTGCATGGAGCTTTGAAGGGACTTTTAAGGAAGAGAAGAGGAGGAGGGGGGCCTCTTGGTAACTGACTTTTATCAGCAGTGGGAAGGAAGGCTTTGGTGGGGAACACCCCTGTCTTTGAAGAGGTTGCTGCTTTGCCCACCTCTATGTGGGTTACCTAAGGCGATCCTATTTTTATAAAAGAAAAAATTAAAAAATACCTTAAAGAGAAAAAAAAAATACTCAAAAATGTTAAAAGAGGGCCACCTGGATGGCTCAGTCAGCTGAGTAACTCCTTCAGCTCAGGTCATAATCATGGGGTCCTGGGATCGAGTCCCACATAGGACTCCCTGCTCGGTGCGGAGCCTGCTTCTCCCTCCCCCCCACTCATGCTTACTCTTGCTCTCACTCTCAAATAAATAAGTACAATTTAAAAACTTTTTAAAAAATGTTAAAAGGCGTTATCACGAAGAAAAGCACACAGGCAATTTTCACTTTCTTAGCACTTTTGAGTATTTTCAAATAATGAACACATGTTGCTTTTGCAATCAGAAAGAGAGACACAAATTGTAAAAAGAAAAGAAAGAAACAATATTGGATCCGAAGTCTTCCTTCCTGATTCACGTCTGAGACCATGAGCAGGTCACTCACCCTCCCTGAGCCCGTGAGCTTTGCTTCAGAAGGGGATGAGGACACTCCGAGGGCCCCATGTTGTAAAGATGCCATGAGGTGGTATACGGACGTGTGGGAGAACACTTTATAAACTGTAGAGAGCTGTGTCCTGGCGAGCAGCGCTGTGGAGGCCGCCCCCAGGTGCAGACAGACCCGTGAGACCGGGAGGCTGGTGAACTCCTTCACAGGGTGAGCCTGGCCTTCCCTTAAGAAAGAAGGCTGGTGTTCCCATATTTGACTCCTTCCTCATGCTGCTCGTAAGTGTTTTGCCTCTTGGGAGACAAAGGCTAGAGAATAATTTCACACTGGATGACGCCCATGAGTGGTTGTGAAATCCATGTAGGGGGTTAAAAACTTTTAACGCACTAGACTCCAGTAGGTTAGGCCCTTAACGTTCCTCACAGGAAATTTGCACTGTCTTGTGGAAAAAGCTGTCCATGGGGCGACGAGGACAGCGCCTGTGCCCCCCCGGGCGTTAGGTGCATGTGGCAGGACAGTGACAGGCACCGACAGTGACGGGAATTTCTTAGCAGGAGCGGTGTCGCAGTCAGACGTCTGAGAGCCGCCTAAGTAACTCTTGGGCAGCTGGAGGGACTGAGAGCGCCGGGTGGGGGTCATCCCAGGGGGCAGGTCATGGGGCGGCGTGGGGTGAGATGGAGGGAGACTCGGCTGTCAGGCTGGACATGCCATGCCTGGAGGTGGGCTCCTGTCTCTGCCTGATTTCCTGCTCTGCAGAATGAGGATGGAAACAACCCCATGAGAAAAGGTCACAGTGAATTCCTGTCTGGAATGGACGGCTGGAGGAGAGGCGACGCAGGACAGAGCCTTGTACCTGAGCTGTCCTTATTCCAGCTTTGTCCCAGCTGTGTGGCTGGGACCTGTGACAAACCCTTCCCTGGAGCCGTTAGCTTTTCTCTGAGGCGGTGTCGGAAATGGAAACCAGGGGCACACAGTGGGAGCAAGATGTCTGCCTCCAGGCCCTTCGTCTGGGGCGCAGGGGCTTCAGGCTGTATTGACTTTGATTCAGAGTAGGAAAGGCATTGTAAATGAAGACCCAGCACACACCCACACACACACACCCACACACACACAGTCACACACATAAGTCTCACACACATAGTCACACACACAGAGCCTTTCAGTCACACACACACACAGCCACAATCACACACATACATTCACAAACACAGTCACACACACAAACACGTCTCACGCAGTCACACCACATATAGAGTCACACACACAAACACACAGTCTCTCACATGCAGACACGCACAGAGTCACACACACACACACACACACACTGAACTTTCACAAAGAACCTAGAGTGCCCCCTGGTTCTGTATTGTTTCATTTTTTTTAAGGTGTCGGATACCACCCATTAAATTAATTTCCTCATATTGTTGCTGCCCCACACTTTGAAAAACTCAGCTCTGAATGAAGCGTGACCAAAACAGTACAGAAACAATCAAAGGAATCCACCCCCTCCATTCAAATGCTAAAGTCATTCCCCTGTTCTTCCTGATTTGCCTCTACACCATCTTAAGTGCCACCCGCCTCTTCTAGCACCCATTGGTCCCCTGCAGCCTTGCTGTGTGACTGTCAATTAGTGTGCCCTGCTGGGCCTGAAAAGGTTCGGCCACCATGCCTGGCTTCCCATTAATGCTGCACCCTGTGCTTTTGTCCCTGTCATTTTGTTCCAGCCAGTGAGGTCCTTTTGCTAAGTAGATGAGTTTAGTTAATGATGAATGACTGGATGAAAGGAAGATTTGGGGATAAAAATTATGATTTGTTTATACATAAATCTTGAAGTAGATCATTACAGCCTCTGAGAACACTGCCCCTAAAGTCTTAGTCATTCATTTCACATTTCATGGTTGCTCAGCAAGAACAACAGTTCTCATGAACTTGTTCTCATGAAAATAGTCAATTTTGATACTCATCATTTTGAGGGATGATGAACTTAACAATTAAAAGTAATTCTAGGACAAAGGAGGAGGTGAAGCATATTTGCTTGTTTAAATAAATTGTTACAGCCTTAAAAAAAAATTCCTCTGAATTGTTTTTGGGATTAGCTTAGCTTAAATTGAGGTTAAATATGACTCATTAATAAGAGTGTAGTTGAGGGGCTGCCGGGGTGGCTCAGTGGGGTAAGCCGCTGCCTTTGGCTCAGGTCATGAACCCAGGATCCTGGGATCGAGCCCCACATTGGGCTCTCTGCTCAACAGGGAGCCTGCTTCCCTCTCTCTCTCTCTGCCTGACTCTCTACTTGTGATCTCTGTCAAATAAATAAACAAAATCTTTAAAAAAAAAAAAAAAGAGTATAGTTGAAATGATACATCCTGGGGGAGGCACCTGGGTGACTCAGTTATTAGGTGTCTGCCTTTGGCTCAGGTCATGATCCCAGGGTCCTGGGATCAAGCCCCATGTCGGGCTCCCTGCCCAGCAGGGAGTCTGCTTCTCTCTCTGCTTGCTGCTCTCCCTGCTTGTGCTCTTTTTCTCTCTCAAAAATAAATAAATAAAATCTTTAAAAAATAGGGGATGCCTGGGTGGCTCAGTTGGTTAGGCAGCTGCCTTTGGCTCAGGTCATGATCCCAGCGTCCTGGGATCGAGTCCCACATCGGGCTCCTTGCTCGCCGGGGAGCCTGCTTCTCCCTCTGCCTCTGCCTGCCTCTCTGTCTGCCTGTGCTCGCTCTCTCTCAGTCTCTCTCTCTCTGACAAATAAATAAATAAAATCTTTAAAAAAAAAAAAAATCTTTAAAAAATAATAAATAATACATCCCTTGGAATTTTATGGCTTGCCATGCACAGAACCCAACACACACATGCGCGCGCGCGCGCGCATGTACCTAAGAGAAAATTTCACAGAACATCCAGATTACACCTTATATTTTCTGTTATCTAATTTGTTTAATGCTGGTTACCTCGTATTAAATTAACTTTAGTGTACTGTAACTAGACCATTTAAAAAAAAAAAACGAACTCATCTTTCAATGAGGCATGATGGAAACAGTGCATGAACCGCTCCCCCAGCCAACTCCCTGCCCCACAAATGTTGAACATCGTTCCGGGCCCTTCTGAGTACAACCATCGTGCACATGGAGATGACCTAGTATTGTCCAATCATTCTCATGTTGGAATGAAGGGGAGAGGAGGTTCACCCAACGAGGCTTACAGAATCGTCATGTTGCAAGGGGTGAGGGCCAGTGCCCACATGTTTTCTCTAAAGGAACGAGATCCTAGAGTCATGAACTGGTCCATGGTGCTGCCTTTGGAGAATGTAGTAAAGTGAGAGCAGGTTGACAGCTGAAGCACGTAAGCCAGGGGACTCTACCCGTCGTGCAGCCCTCAGAGGCAGACTCAGCGAGCTCTCTGTTTGCTGCTGCTGTTTGAAGTGCATTTTGGATCGTGCCAGTCACTCTGGCTACCTGAGGCTTTGGGTGAGACATCAGTTTCTGTGTCTGCAGAATACCAGGGGTGGAACTGCCAAGTTGACGACCCCCTGCATTCTGACATACTGTTCCCCATAAGATCATCCATGCAAAGAGCCTGATTGCTTAAAACTTTGGGGGGAATACAAACTTTTTTTGTACAACGCCTTATAACTTCCTTAGGTTGCTGCCGTGAACTTCACGGTACCTCTAACTTCTCCAAGGCTCCCACCTCCAGGCTCTAGCACCCAGACCTCTCCTCACTGTCATCTAGTGGTCTCTAAGCCACTCCCCAGCTTGCCCCAGCTTGCCCCAGCTTGTGGTCTTCCTCTCTGCCCCAGCTCCTGCCTTCGTCCTGGCAGAATGTTCCATGTGGATGGCTGACCCCATGCTCGAGGTTCAGAGTGCCTTGATCCTCTCAAGATGTGACTGTCAGCTCCACTCCATTTCAGCAGCTTCACATGTGAGGCTGAAAGTGGGTCATCATCTGGGATGGCTCTTTCTCTGGAGCCTCACAACAACCCTCCCTTGTCATGGCCTCCTGGCTTTACCTTAGAGCCTCCCACCCCATACTCCTTGGAGAGCTGGCCATCAGCCTTACGGAAACCTCCATCTCCTGGGCTCCTCTCTCCATCCCAGACCAGGAGGCTTCACATCTCTCTCTTGTTGACTTGATCATGTCCATTAGGGACTCTTGGGCATGTCTGTAACCGACACTGGAAGGCAGTTGCCCGGGACTGTTGTGACTCTTAACAGACGGAGCACATTTTGGATTAAGATTTCTTTATTTGACCGTTTTTCATTGAACACCTTATTTTCATTGCTTCTAGACATAGAGACACATTTGTGGAACAGTTTAAACCACTTTGTTTATTAGAGACCTTAAATGATTTTAAGGGCCACAGGATTTCATTCTCAAAACCAATGAGGTTCACCGTGTAATTATAAATATGACAGAGCAGAAAAAGCTAATGCTTGCTCTTTGTGCTGTAGCCAGCGGCCAGATGCTGGGTGAGGGGAGGGACCGGCCCTGCTTCACGGGAGTCAGTGAGGTTAGGGTGAAAGGTTTTATTGTTGTTTGCAACCATTGTTCATCTCCATTAATTTTCGTTCTTGAAGTTCAGATAATCTTGTGTTTTCAAACAAGAAAATGGGCTCATTTTTTACCACATCCACAGGACAGGGAAACCGTATCCAACAAAGAACTGTTTCCTTTGGGAATCAGTGAGGACTGTGGTTTATTAAGTGAGCTGGGAGAACCAACCCGAGGGTAGGGATGTAGGATTGTTTCAAAGATCACGTCCTTGGGGGCATAGGGACTTGTTCCAGTGGTCATTCACTCAGGACCTTTCCGTCAACTTCTAGCCATACCCCCCAGCCTCAGCACCAGCTTCCTTCAGGGAGCAAAGCCAGAGCCCTCTGGTTAATGACTTTTGCAGCCACATAACACTCATCTGTCTTAATCACATCTCATGAGACTGCATTCCAAGATGAAGTGGGACTGTCCAAACTCAGAACATAAAAAGAAAGAGCATACAACATGGTCAAGGTCATTTGGCAGTGTTGAGTTATAAGGAAAGCTAATGGCCGTTGCAAAGTACAAGTCTCCTCCTGGGATTACAATTCATGTCGTCCTAACTTTGCGTCTTACTGATCTTCTGAGAAGATCTCCTTTTTTCCACCCTCACCGGGAAGCAGCATGGGGTGTGGGAAGGGCTTTGTACTCCCAACAGACCCCTTTAGAAAAATTATCCCAACTGTAATTACCTGAGAGTTGTAAATACCAAGCTAATTTATGAGATCACTCCTCTAATAAATGAAAAGGCTCTTTACCATGCAAAACTTGGAAAATATTGGAAACTTGGAAAATATTTTCTGATCCCTCCCATCTGATAATTTCTTGGGGATCTTACGTTTGTTCTCATCTCCTTGATCCTAATTTTTACTTCTGCTGAATTCTCAGTCATCTATATCCTTGCCTCTCCCAAACCGTTCTTATCTATCCATGAAGTATAGTATTAAATATGGGAAACTGACCTTTCTTCTTCATCTCCCCCAAACTTCATCCACACAAGACAGCTTCCCTTCAAGTCTGCCAGTCATCACAGGGGAGTGGACCACAGCACATCACAACACCTCACCTGCACCGGACCCTCTTCAAGGCCCCCCTGCCATTGCCTCCACAGGGCATGCCTCACTGGTTTATGTTTCTTCCTTAGCCCTCCCCACCTCCCTGTCTCCACCCATGTCCCACGTTGGTGTTCTCCTTATCATTACTCCACTCTCCACCCCTTGGATCCTCAGCTACCCCTGACACTCAGAATTCTCCCACTGTTTGGAAGCAAATCATCGCTCTCTGTTTGTACTCCCACTCCCATCCACGTCCATGTCAGGGAGCCTGTTGTCCCAAACAGAGGAGAGGAGGAGATGAACGGGGAGACAGATGCACCTACACAAGGTACACCTGCTCTCCTTGTCACCCTGTTGGAAACTTGACCTGTCACAATCGTTTAAACAGAAAATTCTTTCTTCCTAAAATGGATTCTGCCACCCATTCCCCCCTTATTGTTTTCCATACATACATATATTGGGTCTTTTAAAGATTTTATTTATTTATTTGAGAGAGAGAGACATCGTGAGAGAGAGCATGAGAAGGGAGAAGGTCACAAGTAGAAGCAGACTCCCCCTGGAGTGGGGATCCCTGTGTGGGACTTGATTCAAGGACTTCAGGATCATGACCTGAGCCGAAGGCAGTCACTTAACCAACTGAAGCACCTAGGCGCCCCATATATTGCTTTTTTTTTTTTTTTTAATTCACACAAACTATATTGATCATTGCCATAGGGTGGCAGGACTGTGAGTAATTTTTTCTTCTCCATTGGCCAAATAGGCTTTCATGCTAGTTTTACTTAAAAAAATGTTAAGGAGCTCCTGAGTGGCTCAGTGGGTTAAGCCTCTGCCTTCTGCTCAGGTCATGATCTCAGGGTCCTGGGATAGAGCCCCGCATCGGGCGCTCTGCTCAGCAGGGAGCCTGTTTCCCCCTCCCCCTCTACCTGCCTCTCTGCCTACTTGTGATCTCTGTCTGTCAAATAAATAAATAAAATCTTTTTTTTTAAATGTTTAAACCTCTCTAAACCCTATAACCTTAACTATTCTTTTTTTTTTTTTTAGATAGATTTATTTATTTGACAGAGATCACAAGTAGGCAGAGAGGCAGGCAGAGAGAGGGTGGGAGCAGGCTCCCCGCTAAGCAGAGAGCCTGATGTGGGGCTCCATCCCAGGACCCTGGGATCATGACTGAGCTGAAGGCAGCGGCTTAATCCACTGAGCCACCCAGGCGCCCCTAACCTTAACTATTCTTAACTTTGTTAAAAGAAACTCTTCCACAGCCAACTTACTGAATGATTCATGAATCGGGCAAGATCCCATCTAGCAGATAGAAAGCAGCTCCAAAGAGCCATAGGAGGCCAGAGAGACTGAAAGATCAGAGTAAGCAGGAACAAGGAAGCTACATGGGGCATTTGCTGATTGGTTACAGTAGGGTTACTTTCCTTCCAGGGAACAAAGGGAAGTTTGGAGCAGGCTGGGGAGCTTGTGCTGAGCTTGGCTGGCCTCTTCTGGGACAGCTGAGCACAGTTAAGTGTTGGTTTGCCGGCGTGGGGCTCAACACCAGCGACTCCATCTTTAACACCTTGCACTATTGAAAATACTTCTGTGAAATAATTTTTTAAAAGGAGGTATATACTCAGTTTGAGAATCTGAGCTACATACATAAAGGACCAAATGTACCTTTTTTACCTTTAAAAAATAAAAAACCAGGAATATGGTGCTTTATCCCAAGCAGGCTGGCAGTGTCTTACTCAATTGTCTTATCCTCAGTTCGTACATTTCGCCCAGACCTCGCAACACCTGCGGTTTAGAATGCGTGACTGCTAATCTAGAAGAGAATTTCCAAACACTCCTGTCATGATTTGGAAGCAGACTTTGGTCATGTCAGATGATCTCCAGGTTCCCAGAGACAAGCTTGTTTAATTTGTATCCTCCCTGCTTGATTGCTTACGAGTGTGATTGACATGAATGATTTGCAAGAATCAGCTGTTAGGAGCCCTCACTAACCAGAAACAGCATTTCGTGTTGTATATAACCACTCTGGGAATGCCTTCTCCAGCTAAATGCTGACTGTCCCTAAAAAATCTATCAAGTATACATCAATTTATGGTCATTTATACCTCTTTTTTAATTTCAAGACCTAAAGTTATTACTTCTGAAAAGAGCACTGTGAGTACATGGAACTATAAGAAGGTCATGCTAAGGTGAAAACCGTGTCTCTCTCCCCATCCCATTCCTGTGGACTCTGCATTTTTTTAAATTTATTTATTTGTCAGAGAGAGAGGGAGAGAGAGCAAGCACAGGCAGACAGAGTGGGAGGCAGAGGCAGAGGGAGAAGCAGGCTCCCTGCCGAGCAAGGAGCCCGATGTGGGACTCAATCCCAGGACTCTGGGATCATGACCCGAACCGAAGGCAGCTGCTTAACCAACTGAGCCACCCAGGCGTGCCTGGACTCTGCATTTTAAAAGGCCATAGTGATAGAACAGTGTTATGATTTTTTTTTTAATTTGTCATATGAAACCCTGTTCTATAATGTAAAAAGTGAATGGGAAGTCTGGTGCCTTCCCAGCACCAAAGTACGGGGCCATAGGGATGGCTAGATGCTGTGGTGAAGAGAAGAGGATGGCGGACAGCTGGGACATCCCTCCTTCCCCTGCTCTGTCTCCATCAAGCAGCCTCTCCTGACCTTGTGAAAAGACAACACAGCCCTTAGGCCTGGCCCTGCGGAGCAGTGAAGATCCAGAACACCAGGTGCCTGTCTGCGCTTGGTAAATATTTGCGGTGATCCCTTGCCCCGCCTACAGGACTCCCTTACTTGCTCCAAGCCCTCAGGACTGGGTAAAGCCCACAGCCTGGCCTGGACTTCACGAGGGGCTTGTGCCCGCTCTGGGTACTGCTCCAAGACTCGTCCTCTCCTTCACACCTCCCAGCCCTCACTGAACATCCAAGAGCAAGAATGTGAACAGTTGAAGCCTGTGCAAAACGGAGGGACGGAGTCCAGAGATGGAGAATGTCAGCAGCCCGTTAAGTCCCCTTAAGGAAACAGGACAGCTAGCATGTTGCGGTCCGGTACGGAGATGGCTGAGAACACTGCCACTCGCCCCTCTGATTGTGGAGGACCTCTTGGCCGGGAAGGCCGGAGGAGCCCTCGGTCCTGGAACCTTGAAGGGGCTTCTACAGCAGAGGCAGGGCACAGAGCCGCAGGCCTGGCTGGCTGGGAGCTGGGGGCCCTGGCGGCCACCATGTCCACCCTGTGACCTGAAGAGAACTCACGGCAGTGAGCCTGAAGCCAGAATCTGGCCCCAGGGCCACCGAAGCCTGCACGACGTTGCCACCTGATCTGCGTGCGCAAGTTCTACATTGCTTACTTAAAAAAAAAAAAAGGTTCCTGATCTTAACGGAAAAGCTTTCAGTTTTTCTCCATTGAGAATGATATTTGCGGTGGGTTTTTCATAGATGGCTTTGATAATATTGAGGTATGTGCCCTCTATCCCAACACTTTGAAGAGTTTTG
>PISX010008757.1:0-79900 GCA_004024625.1 Mellivora capensis | reverse complement strand
GAAGGGGCGGGGGGTGGGAGGTTGGGGGAGCCTGGTGATGGGTATTGTGGAGGGCACACATTGCATAGAGCACTGGGTGTGGTGTAAAACTATGAATTCTGTTACGCTGAAAAGAAATTTAAAAAAAAAAAACACAAGCCTCACTATGCATGTAGATGTTATGACTATGTAAAAATTTTTAAAGAATATATGAAAAAAAGAACATATGAAAACAACCACTAGGACTAATAAGTACATTTAATAAGGCCATAGGATACAAATATAATATATATATTATATCAATATAATATATCAATTATATTTTTTATTCTAGCAGCAAAGAATTGGAAATGAAATTTTGAAACAATTCCCTTTTCAATAGCATCAAAAAACATGAAATATTTAAGAATGACTTTAAAGTTGTGCACAACTTGCATATAAGAAAAGTAGGAAACAATGCTAAGAGAAATTAAGGGTCTAAGTGGATAAACCACCTGGGGGGCTTGGAGACTCAGTATTGCTAAGGTGCGAGTTCTTTCCAATCGAACTATGGATGTTTATAGTTTCAACAAAATTCCAATCCAAGTATCAGTGAGACATTTTTGTAGAATGCTTCTGACATACTTGTTTCTAAAATTTCAGTGGAAGTGCCAAGGACCGAGAATAGCCAAAACAATCTTGAAAGTAAACAACCAACCTGGAGAACACACACTCTCTGATTTCAAAATGCATCAAAAGCTACCGAAATCAAGATGGTGTGGTATCAACGGAATCACAGAGAAATAGATCAATGGATCATAATCAAGAATCAGAGATAGATTTGGAGACATTCCATCCGCTGATTCCTAACAGAGGTGTCAAGGCAGTGGTACCTTCGATGAGAAAAAAAAATGGTTTTGGTTTTTTTTTCAGCAAATGGAGTGGGAAAAGCAGGAAACATAGGAAAAAATGAGCCTTGACTTCTACTTCACATCACACATAAAATGTAATTTGAGGTAGATCAGAGACCTACACACACAAGCCAGAACCGTGAAGTTTCTAGCAGAATACATACAAGAGTATCTTCATGAACTGGAGGCAGGCAGATTTCTTAGAGAGGATCCAGAAAGCAGTAACCACCAAAATGAAAACGTGGCAAATCGGACTTTTTCACAATTATATACACCTCTCCTCATCCAACGTCAACACTGCGTACATAGAAAGGCAAGTCACAGACAGGAAGGAAATATTTACAATACCTGTATCTGATAGAGAAGTTATCTCCAGAATGAAGAATTCCTAAGACCCAGCAAGGAAGCAAAAGCAGAACAAGACTTGGTAGACACATCACAAAGAAGACCCACCAGTGGACACCTGGAACTCTCGCACGTTTGCGGGAGGAAGTGCGCGTTGGCCCACCCACTCTGGAGACTGTTTCTAAGTTTCTCGCCTCTCACAAACCAATTTCATTCACGCCAGAGAGAAGAGAACGTGCGTCCATAAGAATGGGCACCGCGGAGATGTCTGTCAATCCTAAAGCAAATGGTACGTGTTCGTACGATGCGATACTCAACGTAAGGGAAGAATGAGCTGATTCCCGCTGCCCTAGGGACGCGAAGGCGAAGGAGCACCTGTTGTCTCAGGACGAGTGGAGGCGGCCGTGCACAGGGAGAAGGAATCTGCAGCCACCGCAAGCACAACAGTGCTGGGAGTGGGGGCGAGCCGGAAGGGCCACAGGGGCACTTTCTGGGACGGCAGAGACGGTTTCTATCTTGCTGGGAGTGGTGGTTGCCCGGGTATGTGCACGACTCGGAGCCCATTCAGTTGCACACTTCTCTGTGAATTCACTGCGTGGAAACTTTGCCTCCATGAAAGAGTTCCCACAAACACATCCTGCCGGCCAGCTACCCCCACACCCTCGCGCACCCCATCCCACGTTCCAAACTCATCCTCAGAAAATCCGCGACAAAGCACAAAACAGATCGTAGAGCGAAAAGATGATGGAAAGTCTGTTAACATACTGCCACATATTTGGGGGACAAGTGATGTACTGTGTGTCCCTCAGAAAGTCCATTTTTAAAACACATTCTTTCTAACCATTTAATTAAAAAGAAAACAGTATTCTGTCTCACAAAATAAAACAAAGCAAAACATACTGACTGGGTTTTGTTGTTTTTTGTTTGTTTGTTTTAAAGCAGGCAACCGTAATCTCTGTTGTTAGAAGTCAGGGCAATGGGCTCCGTCAGGAAATGCGGTCGCCGCCGAGGGGAACATGATGGGGGCTCCAGGGCAAGGCCAAGCTCTGGGTCCAGGTCTGGGTGCCGGTTACGATGTGTGCTCAGTCTGTGGAAACGCATCTCACTTCACACTTATTTTATATGCTGAGGTACACATGTATGTATATACACTTTCCTCAGTGTTTCTCAATGATTTTTTTTATTTTAATAGACTTTAAAACAAAGCAAATTAATCCTTAAACGTTAAGCATAGTGGAAGCCTGGCAAACAGCAGATAGATTTAAAACAGAATTTTTTTTTTTTTTGAAAGAAGGAAGAGGAGAGAAGAAAGGAGGAGAAAGGGACACATGGACACAGCGCCTGACCCCTTCGAGGCCCTCCCTCAAGGTCAGTGATTACGATCACCACTGACACATGGGCTCAGAGCGCCTAATGCTTGCTTGTGGCCTGCCCCACATGCGGCTGGGGACCCACAACAGGGCCGAGGGTCTGGGGGATGCCAGGTCTCCTCTGACTGGTCCAGAAGGTGCTGCGGGAGATGCGGTGGGATGCCTGTCCACCACTGCTCAGCTGGCGGGGCCGACAGCTGGCTGGCGTGACTTGTGGTCCGGGCGAGAATGATGTCTTCTGGTCTGTCATTTGCTAGGAACTGCATGGCAGGCTGGGAGGCCGCCTCAGGACACGATGCTGCCTCTTTTACCATCAGTTGTGTTCATCTTTGTGTTCTTGTTGCATTGATGGGATACCTCTTTCTGTGCCAAGTCCATTCCACCTGGATAATCATGGCTCTATAAAGTGTAAATATCTGGTAGGGAATGAGGAGAAAGATGCCCAAATGGGAGCTGAGGTGTGGTGGCTTCTCTGGGCTCGGCAGACGCTCACGGGATGGGGGGCGCGTGGCCGGCTCAGCTGGTCACAGTTTGCATCCCAGAAGGGGATGAGGCACGGTTGCTGAGAGCTCATGGGGAAAGAGAATGGTGGGGTACACTTCAGAAAGCAGGCCCGTGCTGGCGCTGGGGGCAGGGCTGGGGGGCAGGGCTGGGGGCAGGGCCGCTGCACTGAGCTCTGTTCTCTCCAGGGGGTGCGTGCCGGAACCAGGCACACAGCTGGAAGGAGCTGAGAGGCCAAGAGGCCAGACTTGGGGAAGAGCCGATCTCTTCTTTTTTGAAACTGGCAGGGGGAGAGGAGGGGAAGGGTATAGCTGGGCAAAGGAATAGCAGGAACAAAGGCTCAGAGGCTGGTGTGAGCACTGAATCCACATCTAGGACCACAGCTGGGGAAGCAAGGGTTTCAGGTTGGGAAGCAGGTGCTGAACCCCCCTTCCCTCCGAGCACAGGGCCTCCCTTGCTGGCCGGGCGCCCCGCCCACTGTCTCCAACAGGACCGTGGAGCAGGGGGGTCATGTGCTGAAGCCCCAACTCTGCATTTCACATTCTTCTCCTGCCGCTGCCCAGGGAGGCTGGGGTGTTTCTGCAGAAGCGGGCCAGGCAATGCTGACTCAAGGGAGGGCAGGTTGGCACATGACTTAAAAGTGGGAGGAAGGCAATTCGGGGGCTGTCTGCTGACCCAGAGCGCTGAGGGTTGGGAGGACCCCAGGTCCCAACCCTGCCGCTTCCTGGCTGTTGGGGGTGGGGGGACACAATGACACTCTGCACTGTCTGCCCCTCCAGGAAACGGGACTGTGAGTGCCCAGGATGTGGTGGTGGGGAGGACAGAGCACGGCATCTGCCGTCCTGTGGAGGACTCTCTACTAGCTTGGGCACCTGCATGAGGGCAGCAAGCCCCCGCGGATGCCCAGAAGAGCTGGTGACCCAGGACCCAGGAGCGGGTCTCCGTGCTCAGCTGTCTTGGACGCTCAGGAACCCACACAGCTCGCTGGGCTCACCCGAGCTGAGAGGGAAACGGAGGTTTTACTTTCAAGAGTAATTGTTAGTTGGAGGAGAAAAGAAGGAAAAAACCCATAAAACTACTTTTCCCCAAATGCTTCGGCTTACAGTTGGCCCCTGGGGACACCTGCACTCCCTTTGCTTTCCTGAAAAAAGCAAGTTTTTATTCCTTCTCATCTACTCTTGACAAAGGAGCCGAAGCCACAGCTGCAGGTACTCAAACCTCGCCGCTCCCGGGCTGTCTGCTGCTTGGCTGTTGATTTATTATTAAGATAATCCTTCAATCTTCTTCATTGGGCCAATGGAGACCATCCGATCAGAGGGGCCTTGGGAAGTTCCTGACGGGAGGGGAGGAAAGAGCCCCCCAGCAAGGTTGCGGCGAATATCATCCCCCCCAACCAAGAGAAGTTTAGGGTGAGGCCCCAGAGGTGCCCCCATCAGGGAGGTTTTGTGGTGCCGCTACTCTAAATCTGGGCTTGGAGCCCCAGGCACGGGGGCAGCTGGTGACACCTGGGACGTTTCTTAGCTGGGGCCCGGGGACAGCTCATTGTGTCCCCAGCCAGCCGGTTTTGCAGGGAGAGAGCAAACGTGCAGCTGGGCCGAGCCAGGGTGGTCCCTGGGGGAATCTCGCCGTGGGGGGGGGGGGGCGGTTTACGAGGCCTGATGAATATTCCGTGGGCTTATTTACAGAGCTGCTTGGGGGCCCCAAGACATGTCAGCTGGGCCTTTTACTTTTCACTCCTTTGGAATTACAAGATGCTTCCTTGGCAGGTGGATCTTTTCTCTTTTTTACTTCCCGGGGACAGGGAGGATGGAGGGCCAACAGGCCAGCAAAGATACCTCCCAGTGGCAGGGGGCAGGAGGAAGGGGTGCTGGTGTTGGGGTGACCTGGAATGTGTACTTCCCCAGGTTTCTGCAGGTGGAGGGCCTGGCCCACCCTCACTGTGCCAAACTAGAATGCTCCAGGGACCCTGTCCTCCAAGGGGACTTGGCCACATCGGGCTGAGTATGTCTACCAGGACCAGAAAGATAGCTCAGGAGGAGGGCCGCACATTAGCAGTAGACACGTGGCAGTGCACGCCCTCCTCACCCCCAAGCCCCTACCCATCCCTGCCATTCTCACACCTCTACCACTTCACAGGATGTCACCATCTGAACCTGGATTCTGGGAGCCCCCACTGCCCTCCAGTCTGAGCTTGGACATCAGTCCCCAATTCCTACTGGTCCTGCCCTATTAGTCTCTATGCCTGTGGTTCCTCCCTTGCCCCTTGAAAACGACTGGGGATCCATTTCTGGCACCCTCTCCAGCTCTTGCGTGCTTTCTCTCTTTCTCTTCCGACTTGACCTTGTTCTCAAGGCCTCGTTCTAATGTCTCCTGACTCCAGAAAAATCCCTGACCTTTCCTCTCCTGTTCTGAAGTCCAGTGGTCATCTACTGCATGCCCCAGGACCTTGACTGGCCTCGTGGCCCTGGGGTGCCAGATGCTCTGCAGCTTGGACTGTTGGCTTCTCCTTCCCAGACATTGTGTGTCACTTCCTCAGTTCAGTACTCTGTCCCTTGAGGACAGGGCTGCCTTTGACACTTCCCTGAACCTCAAGACACAGAACAGGACATAGTGTGTGAGATCCAAAGCTGCAAGGGATTCTGTCTGCTCCCACAGTCACTGTCCCCTTGTTCTCTCGCCACCGAGCACAGGCAGAGCGGAGGGGGCTACACGCGGTCCGATCTCTTCCGCGAGCCCCGCTGTGGCTGGGAGATGTCCCCGGTTCTCGGGGTGAGGGCTCAGGCTTTGACGAACTCTGAGAGGAGACCAGAAGCCCTGGACAAAGAGGAAGGGACAACTGCAGGTCCCCTAAGGAACAGTTCAGTCCAGGTGCCTCAGAATGCAGTGCGGCCGGATTTGTGTCTGGCTTTCACCTTAATTAATAAGAGCTTTTCAGAGAAACAATAAAAGAACGACATAGCCACTTGGACAGGGTTGGCAAGAGCCAATTCAGTAATGCCGTCTGTGGAATTGCTATTCGAAAGAGAGACCACTCTCTGCTATTAAGACAGCCAATGGCAAAGCTATACTGTTGTTTGCTCGGTTATTAAGGACAACTGATGGCCAACCCACCCCCCAAACAACAGAGGGAAATTGCAGCTCCACGAACCCAAAGTTCTGGCAGTTGTTCCCAGAAAACCAAAGTGCTGACCTCAGCAGTCTGGGGAGAGATGCATGGGCCCAGCGCTCGCTGGCTCACCCCAAAGGCCTAGCAGCCAAAGAGCAAGACGGGAAAGTTGAGCGCCTCCACTGGGTACGTGAGGATGCACACATTGCACACCAGGCTGGGGGACAGCCGGGAATGCTGGACACAGCCCACAGATTCATTTTCCCAAGACCTGTATTTGCAAAGAACACAGAAGGAAGCTGCTCTGGTGTGCAGGGACCAATGTCAGGGCAAATGCTGTGCTTCTTTCTCTTAACACCTTCCTCTCCATGAGGACTGGTTGCTCCTAGTCGAACCTCATAACTAACCCAACCACAAAATCTCCAGGGTCTCACCCAAGGCGAGTCAGATGCAGACTAGTGTGGTAGAATGGTATATATTCCAACCCTTAACTGTTTGAAACTTAGCAAGTTGTTCTATTTCCCAGCTAAATGGGGATGATGAGCCGTGGCCTGACTATGCCATGGGGTGCCTGTGGGGATAATATGTTGGAGTCGATTTGAAACAGCACTGGAAATGAGAAAATACAGTGTACATGTATGATATCTGCAATATACAGGGGATCCTATGGACGAGCAAGAGAATGGCAGATAGGGAAGTGGGTTGGTGAATGGATGGATGGATGGATGGATGGGTGAGTGGTTGGATGGATGGGTGGACGGATGGATGGGTTGTGGGTAGGTGTAAGGGCAGGTGGGTGGGCCAGTGGTTGTGGAGATGGATAGATAGATGGGCGGATGGAAAGAAGGAAAGAAGGGTGGTTGGAAATAGAATGATAGATCCGTGGAAGAGAGGAAGAAAGGAAAGATGGAAGGAGGGCGGTTGGCCAGATCAAAGATGGTTAGATGATGAAGGATTGGGCAGGAGAAGACATGTGTGAAGTGACAAAGGCCTGGACAAAAGTGAGGGTGAGCACCTGCCTCCTGCAGTCCTACAGCAGGACCAACGAGACAGAAGGATGGGTGCTCTCAGTCGCAGCGGAGGCAAGCCCAGCATGTGACTCCCAGGCATGTTCTCTCTGTGGCTCAGCTCCCGTTCCCGAGACCTGAGCGCCTAGGTCTTCTTCCCAGGGCACGTGACCCCCCACAGTAACTGTGGACCCTACTTTTCAGGCCAGTTCTACCTAGAGCCAGGGTTTGTGAGGAAGGGGGAGACTCCCACCTCATCAGCTTCCTCTTCCACTCGGCTCCCCCACTACTCCTGAATGAGTTTCCCTAACCCCTTTAAATGACCGGCTTCCTGGCTTTCTCCAGCAGCTTCTAGATCAGCATCCTTCTGCTGAATGGGAACTCTGTGACAAGGTTCTATCTGTTCCTGGATCCTGGGTCCTGGGGAACCCCTGGCAAGACACAATGATACAGGTCTTCCCCTTGACCTTTTCTTCCAGAAGCTATTTTAGCTAGGACCGCCTTGAGCTCCACCCTCGGGCTGGGAGAGAGGGAACCGGCACCATGTGGCTTCCACCAGCATCTGGTTTGGGGCCTGGGCTTGCTCTGTTGCCTCCCCGATCCCAGGGGTCAGGTCTGGACCATAGGCTGGAGACAGGAAAGGCTGGTGGGGTGGGGAAGCTGGCAGGGAGGCACATGCATGGGGTGCAGAGGAAGTCTGTGGTGGTCCCAGGAATAGGGACCAACGGACTCTCTCCCCGCCCAGGGATTTGGGGGTCCCAGTGGTCCACACTTTCCCAAACTCTGCAATTGGGTTGAGACTAATGCATGTTCCTCATTGGGCCAGACCTGGAAGGGCTGAGGCACAGGGCAAGCCTACATCTGCCAGCCCCTAGGACTAGGGATCCAGCTTGGCTTATCTCTGGAGGCGGCTACCACCTGGAGCCCCTCTACCAGCTTTTCTTTCTCTTCCCCCTGCTTTTTTCTGTTCTTTGCAATGAGCCCAGCCAGACAGCGGCTGGTCCCATAGCATCATGCCCTGGAGGGGTGAGGCAGGCAGTGGGGAGTTAGCTCCATACCACTGTTTGGCTTGGAGACAACACACGCTCCTGAAGCCAGCTGGAGGCCAGGAGGAAAGAAGGGATACAGAGGAGTCTGTGGAAGGGAGGGAGAAAGGACCAGGAGGAAGTGGACCCTGCCTCCCAGGGGCAAGGGCAGCTCCGAGGCCCTGAGCCCCTTGTTGAGGCTGACCTCGTGAGACAGCGGGGCCAGCGTGCAGGCCTGCACCTCGGAGCTCAGCGGCCACAGTGCCACCTCGGCTCCAAAACCAGACAGACTCAGGACATGGCCATAGGAGGGGCCTGGGAGATCACAGGGCTGGAGGTGTGTGGGTTCACTGTCCACTCCTGGGACCCGACACTGGGATTCCAACGACCTAGGAACAGAGGTTGAACTGTGCTCAGGGCCGCGTTCCCCGCACCCAGAACGGCTCCTGCACAGGGGAGCTGGCCGGGGGGCGCCTGGGAAGAACAGGAAGAAGATGAGGCCGGCCAGGACGAAGGAGGATGCAGCAGCAGGAGGACGCTTCTCTGGGCACCTTCAGAAAATGGGGGTGCACAGCCTTCTGTGAAACAGGGCAACCTCCAGACCGGCCTCACTCACAGTCCCTCGCAGCCTTCCCTGGGGAGGATCAGAGGACAGAGGCAGAGGGGGATGAAATAAGTCTCTGGCCGGAAGGTAGCCAACAGGTCTCCAGAGAAGGACAGGAAGGGGACAGGGGCAGAAGGCCTCCGTGCATTCGCAGGGAGCACGGGGCTCGGGGGCGTATGAGTTAGGCATACCCAGGGTGCAGGGACAGCTCCCAGGGTTGGGCACTGACAACGTCCACACGATGTGGGACTCTCCGGCCCTTGCAGGGGCAGACCAGGAAACAGGAGGGCCTCCAACGAAACGATTTAAAACTCCCCTGAAGGGAGAAGACCCTGGAACAGAGAACAGCACAGCCGAGTGACCAGCAGCCGGAACAGGCACGCAGAGCGCCCTGTGTCTGTGGCCGCAGCTCCGGGACAGGTGTGCTTGCCACGGCTCAGGGTCTGGGCTTCCTCATCGGCAGCGCTGGGACTGCCACTCTGGCCTTGGCCGGTCCGCCTCTACCCCTCAGTGACCAGCAGATGACAGCCCGTGAAGAACGGAGCCCCAAGCCCGTGGCCCCTTTTTGAGGCCACTGCACCTTCCTGGGCCAGGCAGGAGGGCGGCGGAGGGCAGGCAGGGTGACCGCAGCCGATCCCCCCCTGCAATTCCAATCCGATCGGGCAGAGAGAACAGCTTTTCCCCAGTGATGCTACCATTCATTTTGTGGTCCAGGGAAAGAGTCCAAACTCCAAGAGTTATCTAACCACAGCAGCGGCCTCACGGAGGCAAGAAGGAGGCAAGTTGGTGGCAAGCAGCCAAGTGTAAACGCGCGTGCGTGCACACCCATGCCCTGGAACCCGGGAACGCACCCGGTGTGCGCAAACCGACCCCATACACGTGAGGGATTGTTCTGGTCACCAGCAGAGGCTAGAGAGTAAAAGGAAATAAAAAGCCAGAAGCCACAGAGAATACACGGGTTGGCCCCCTGTGGCACTGCTGAAGGCTGGTCAGCCTTCTCTCATTTCTTGGCACTATGACCCCCTTTCTAATTTCTCCTGACATTTGTTGCCTGCTAAATCAATTTGCTGCCCGGCAGGCAGATTAAGTCGGTTCTCCAGCCTGTCCCCTCTCCCAGGCGGGGCTCGGGTAGTGATTTTAAGAGATTGTCTCTTTATGCTGAAAATGCTCAAAAAGTGGCCTTATTTCCTTTTGGCAAGAGGAAAGGTCACCCCAGGTTCCCAACCTTGTAATGCTGCTGGATTATCCCGCATCGCAGGGAGGGACTCCTGTTCTTTATCCCAAACCAGGGAAGGGAAAAGCCAGACGTGTCGAGTCCCGGCATTTCTTCAATGCTTCCGTTTACAAACTTCTAAAAGTATAGGTTCTTCAGCGAGGTAAACCACCTCAGGCTGAGGGGCCCCCTCAGAGGAGGGGGTGGACAGCCGCCTCCAGCCTCCCTGGGGGCGGGCAGGGGGTGGCCACTGTAGAGCCACAAGGGGTCAGTGGCACCGGCAGCCGGGGGCGAGACAAGGGGTGGAGAACCCCCTGTTCCAGGTGGGGTCAGGCCCTCCCCTTCCCTGCTGCCTGGGACCCGGTGCCCTGTTGGCCTCCTGGTATGTAAGATGAGAGGCTGGGTTGTCCTGCAAGGTCACAACGTGACCGTCTGTCACTCTTCAAGCAGAGATGGGTATTTTGGCTGGTCAGTCTGAACAGGGAGGGACAATCGGCCCCCGAGGTAAACGCATGACCCGAGAGGGTACAGCTGTCTCCGGGCCCAGAAGCCGCTGGAAGGCTCCCTGTCCAGATGTTGGCGTCTGGGCTTCCCTCACTGCGAGACACCACTGGGTGCCCCGCCCTCCGGAGCTGGGCCCTGCAGACGGCAGCTGGTGCTCCGCGGGCCTGGGGCAGAAGCAGGTGCGTTTCACCCCGAGAACCACGCCGGATCCGGCAAGACTTGGGGTGATTCGGGCCCTGCTGTGGGGCCCCACGGGGGTTTAGGAAGAAGCCCCCCGTGTGTCAGAGAGTATCATCCTCTCGTGGTCTACAGCAGCCGTCGGTGGATGTGGAGGCAGGGAATGTGGGCCCCAGTCGGTGACCTTGGCCATGTCATGCAGGGTCTGCTGTCCCCTCTCTTTACAACCTGGGACAAGGCCTGGATTTCAAGTTTCTTATAACGAAATGGCTCGTTAAAATTGAAACCTTACATCATTTATTTCCTAAATAGTATAGATATCTAATAAAGAATAGTATCTAATTATTATTATATTATATATTTTATATATATTATATATTTATATTTATATAAATATATATTTATATAAATATATTTAATATATATATTATATTAATAAAAAATAATATCTAAATAATAGATATCTAATAAATAATAAACGGCCATAGCCGTTTTATTCTAATACACCAAATTTATTTTAAAAGGGGGGGGCAGTGGAAGCAGCATACAGAGAATTTCAGAAATGGTGGATTCTTCAGGTTGCTGTCTCTAACATCCCCACTCCCAGGATCATTCTCGCGTTATCCTAAGGGCAAGGGTCCTGTGGAAATGTGGTGACTACATAGCCAGTGACTTAGAACCAGTGCTGGTACCAAAATATTCACAGCTGGGAGGCTCCAAAACTTAAAGACAGATAAGGACCACATACTTGACGTCCCTGGGGTTACCATTTTGACTGGTTTGAACCACACCCTGCATTGGGTACGCAAGAAGATGATTCCGGAACCACATAGATCCAAGAGTATGTTTTAGTTCTAACTGAGAAACACGACCTAGATTTCCCAAAGGGATTCAGAGTCCTTTGGGGTAGATTCAAGGCTTCTAGGCTATGTCTGGATGACACCAGACTCCTTTCCAGTTGAAGAACCCCAGGGTCCTCTCTTCAGAGAATTAGAAAATTCTTGCCAAACTCCTGGGTTTGATTATTTTTAATTAAAGCCTGGTCCCCGGTATACGTTGTCTGCAGAAGGGGATATTTCCGGAGTTACTTCCCTCCAGCGTCAGAGGCTCTGGTGTTCTTCAGATTCGACCTGGGACGTCCGCTGTCGAGTACACAAACCTGGTGAGTGGCAAGGCTAAGCTGTACCTTGGAAATTGGGACAAGGCGTGGCTTACCTTCTGAACCCGTCCAGGGACCCCAGTGGGACAAAGGATGGGAAGGCAGGCGAAACCAGCCGATTTGCCAGACCAAGACCTTCAAGTGCGAGATGGTATGAACTAAAAGTCAAAATTAAAGGAGTACTTTTAGGTGAATTAAATTTTGTTGGAATCGGCTCTAAGCCATAAATCAAGACGGATCTGTTTCATTTGCGATTGGGAGCATCTATTTACCTACAGAAAATGCAGCACGGCCTTTAAAAGCATAGTCCTTCCAGAGGATTAAAATATTCTTTATGATGGCATTTATTAGTTGTTGTTGTGGTTTGTTTTTTTACACCAATCTCGCTTCTTACCTCATTCCATGCCAGGACAGTGGAGCATAAGCAGCCTGACAGGACAAAGCCTAGCCTAGTGGCTGCCGCCCCTCCCACATGGGTGTTTTCAGTGACTCCCAAGGAAGGGACCCCGATCCAGGGGGCTCGCCTCCCTCCCTGTCCAGGACTCTCGGGGGCAGGGGAGCCATAGTTCATTCAGACAGGCTTATAAAAATGATGTGATGGGAGAAGCAACCTAATGACTGGTACTTAACTTTGGCTCTAATTAATTTCGCGGACAGGCTGTCTTCAAGTTTACAAATGTTGCGTCTGAGTCAGAAAGTACACCAGAGAGAGAGAGCTGGTGGTAAATCATGTCCAAGATGCCGAAAAGTAAAATTAAATTAAAATAACAGAAGCATGCCTTGCCAGAGCCCACAGGGAGGAATCCACACACGTGTGCGGTGTACCTACTACGTGCAGGGCAGCATGGGAACCCGTGAATCACTTCCTTCTGACTCCTGAAGGCAAAGGCACATTTGGGAGAGCGTGAGCCCTGGAGGGGAAAGCCTGGGGGCTTCCGTTCTCTGCCCCCTCATCACTAGCTGGATTCCAGCACTAGACAGACGCAGGGAGCACACAACTCATGAGGGTCACAGATGGCAAGTGGGACGCACAGCGTCTCAGGCTTGGACACGGCTGCCTGGTAAGTCCCCGGCAAAGACAGGTCCACTGCCCGAGATGAGGCAGGCATGCCCTCCCCACCTTGGGAGAGCCCAACATGTAAACAGAACTCCATGCCCAAAATCTACCCGGGGAGCAATTTTTCACTTTCCTGGAGCACTCAGCCATCACGGTTTCTATTTAACAGTCACTCCCCAGATCCATTAAAAAAACAAAAAACAAAACAAATATATATATATATATATATATATGATTTGCAAAAAAGGCTCAATTGCTCACTATTTCTCTATTGAGTCAAGTATTTTCAAACAAGTAATCAAGTTGAAACAACGCTTGCCTTGCCGGCTAGACTGTCTACCCTAACACCTCCTCACTTGACCCAAGGACAGCTGTTGGAGCTGCTGCACCGCACAGGAAAGATGGGCTGGTTCCTGACTTGGGTTCCGGATCATTCTTGGCTCTTCGGTCACCGATCACTAGCGGGCAGCGTCCTGAAAGGAGGGTTTCTGCTGGCGCTGCTGGTCTTTGATTCTCTAAGTGGGTCGGATAGAACAGGAAGGTCGTCGGGGATCAGGGGGGCTGCTTAGGCTCGCTGGCGCACAGTCTGCAAGGGACATCCTGCTCGGGGTGGGGCCCTCCTCACCTTCCTGCTCACACCTTCCTCCCCCGCCATCCTGGCTGGCCCCCGGCAACTGGGCATCGCCATCTCTTTGGCATCTCTAGACCCTGAAGACATCATTTATTAAAACCTTTGATGACCCATCAATTGCACTGACAACAAAGGCATTCTACGTGTTTTACATGATTCCAGACTCTCTCATCTGGAGTTCGCAATCGCTTGGGACGGTCTGGGGTTTATTCCTGCTTTATCCCGGGACACTGCCGTGCTCGGTTTCACGAGTCTATCAGCTGACACCTAAAAGCTGTTGTGTTCTCGACCTGGAACGGCATGGCAGAGGCACGGACATGAACACGGCAGGCCCCTGTCCTCATGAGCTTGCGTCGTAGAGAGCAGAGGCATCCTGAGGACACGCACAGGTCTGGGGCCCTGGGTCTGGAGAAGAACCACTTCTAAGGTGGCGTGGAATTTCAAAGGACAGACAGCCAGGAGGGTTCCTGGGGGAGTGGGGCCTGGGTTGGTCTTGAAGGACAGAAGGGTGGAAACCCTACCAGACAAGGAGGCCTGGGGAGGGGACATGCCAGGCACAAGTTAAATCACGCGCAATTCTAAGCTCTCATAGCCCCTCGGGAAGAGGATGCCCATCAGCTCGCCAAGGGCTTGGGAACAGGCCAGGGGTTGGGTTCATTCTGCAGGAGAAAAGGAGGATACTGAAGGGTTGGCAAAGGGGGTGATGCAAGCGGGCTAGTGGTGAGTTGGGGTCAGTGCAGAGAAGGCCTCAGCTGGAGGGGCTGGTGGCAGGGAGAATTTGCTGACCAGTCAGGCAAGAAATAAGGACGGTCTGATTCAGGGCAGTGGGCCCAGGATGGGAGCGATGGGGCTGGAACCAGGAGACATTTCCCAAATAGAGTCCTTGGGAGCACCCTGCCCTACCACCCCCGACCTGATGGGTAAGGAAGGGAAAGAACAGTCAGCTATTGCCAGGATGCTACACTGGGAGCCGGCCGGCTGGTGAAGATGTCGCCTGAGACCTGGGATGGGACTTCCATTGGCAAAGCCCACGTTGGGAGCATCGAGGGAACTGGTTCTCGGGGAAAGGGAGGCCATGAACTTGGTTTCTGCACGGCTGCTTAGCTGGTGGGCACCCTGACGGAAGCTCAGGACCCACCCCGAAGGAGAGCCCGCAGGAACAGGTGAGGAGGACCCAGGGAGCGCGGTTGCAGGAGCAGAAGGGAAGAGGGAGCAGGCCGGCTCATGACAGGTGTGCTCTGGCTGCTTTCTCCTCAGAGGATTCTGGGGAAGAGAGGGGGTGCACACCGGGAGGCCCAGAGGACCCCAGCACGGGCACCCAGGGAAGCCCGAGAGGACAGAACAGGACACGGGAAGGATGTGGTTCTTCCCAGGAGCCCCCAGCCCTGGAGGGTGAGCAGGTTCGGGGCCAGGGACAGCTCAGGGGTGGGGCCGCAGCACCTGGACGTCCACCCCCACCCACAGCAACACTGAGGCAGCCGGATGCTGTGGCAGCTTGACCTCTGGTGTCAAACTGGGGTAATAGTATTGCCTTCATCCCACGCTCCTGCCCTAACTGGAACGAACTGCCCCTTGTCCATCTCCCCGCCCAGTGAGGGCTCCCAGCGAGGGCTCCCAGCAGCCAGGTGTCTGTCCCTGCCTCCATCCCACACTGCCTCGGACACACACAGCCACAGGGGAACAGACAGAAGGTTCCGGGACAGGCCCTCTCCATCCCTCACTGGCTGGCCCTCCCATGCCCATGGCTCCGGCTCCATCCATCCCTCCCCGGCGACTCTTCTCAAGCGGCCCCTTTGCATCACTTAAAGTACACAGAAAAAGGGACCCCGTCAACCTCAGCTGGAGGGGCTTCCGACTTCTCTAAAAGCCAGATTTCACATTCGAGAAAAATTACCTCCGTACCTGCCGTGGGCCACTGTTACTCGACTCGGAGTATAATTTCGCGGCATTAGCAAAAATGATCCCTTTGCAGCTCTGTAAATGTTCTTGGCCCATAAAACAGTCTTGACCTTCAGAGAGACAGACATTTCACGGGGGCCCCTCACCTGAGATCCTCCCAGGGCAGGAAGAATCCGTGGGGCTGTGGGCACCCTGCTGTCACCATCAGCAGCCGTCTGGCTCTCACTGGGGCACCAGCCCGAAGCTGCATGGGCTTCTGGGCTCATAGCGATGGCCTTTTGTTTTTGCACGTTCTTAGGCAATTGGGTGTCTGCCTGGGGCAGGTGCTGAGGCCCAGGTAACCCCCATCTCTCCTGCGGCCCGGGGGGCCCGGGGGCTCGCTGGCAAGGGGAGCCGCCCTATCTCAGGGGTTCTCTGTGGCGGCCTTTGTCCATGTAGAGAGATTCCAGATCTTCGTCACTGAAGGAAAAACATGGAGAGAAGCCAGTGAGGATGCAGAGGGGAGGGAAGGGGCCTCACCCCCACAGGAAGGCCCCCAGGACGGGTCCGGTAGGTCTGGCGGTGGGTGGAGGGTCCCCAGGAGCACAGGCTGGCCATGGGGAGGGCGCCCAGAGTGGGCCGGGCGGCAGCCCAGGCCTTCGGCCGTCCCCGCCAGGAGCTAATGCGAGGCATAAATCATCTGTCAGCTTACCGAGTGACTTTCAAAGTTGTTGGAATGGAATAATTAAAAGAAATGGATGTCATAAGAGAAAGCCATGTCTGCCGTTGCAAGGTTTGCCTTCCTGACAGCTCGCCGCCACACACGTCGCTGTCCCTGCGAGGCGCTCTGCTTGACACCGCCCCGGCACACCGTCCCCAGCGCCCCCCCCGGGAGCCCGCGGGCCGTGCGTTCTGCAGGCAGGTGGCCCGAAGTTTGCAAGGGAGCCTCTCTCTGTTCCTCCACTCACCACGGCCGGCGACAGGACCAGCCTGGCCCCGGTGATCAGTGACAAACCGTGGAGGAGACCCCACCGAGCCCATCACTGGTCCTTTTTGTCACCTTGTCTTGCAGAGACAAAGAAAGGACGTCCAACTGGTCTACCAGCTCCTTGCTGAGGAGCTGCTGGGCAGGAGCCCCAGTGCTGGGAAGAGTGTCTATCCCCAGACGGAGCAGGCTCCTGTCCGAAGTGGGAGCTAAGGTGAAGGCAACGGGTCCCAGGGTAGAACGGAGAGAGGCTTTCTCTGTCTGAGGGCCCCCAGTCAGCCTCACCCCACCTTCCACGTGAGGAGAGAGTGGCCATGTTAAGGTCTGCATCATAAACAACATTTCTTGGCCACTGAGCTGTACACCAGGCCCTGATGTGGCTCCATTTTGACCCTTTCATCATAGAGCAAGCCCCCTGAGTTAACTTCTCTCATTAAGCCTCCATGTGCAGATGGGGAGACTGAGGTACAGAGAATTAAGTAACTAGGCTGAGATCCCACCACCCAAGTCCAAACTTGCTCTGAAGGAAGGGTCCTAGGAGATCACAAGGGGGGGAATAGAACACTCTGACAAAGCTGACCCACAGACGGGTAAGGATGAGCCAGAAGAAGAGCGTGTCCAGCAGGAGGCCCACCTTGGTGCTGAGGTCGTCCCGGGTCTGAGCCTGGATCTGGCCCTTTCCAGTGGAGGGGCTC
Source organism: Mellivora capensis (assembly GCA_004024625.1). Classification (NCBI taxonomy): domain Eukaryota; kingdom Metazoa; phylum Chordata; class Mammalia; order Carnivora; family Mustelidae; genus Mellivora; species Mellivora capensis. The sequence goes on along the minus strand of PISX010008757.1, from coordinate 62,774 downwards.
TGAGCCAGTTACTGAACCTCTCAGTAGGCATCTGTAACCGTGCGTAGGGTCTGGGACTGTCCAGATCGTGCCTGGCATCCAGTCGGCCTGGGTGAGGCCAGCTGCTGGGGTGAGTGCCGCCATCTTGGCATGAAGAGGAGCCCATCTTCCCCAAGCCCAGGGACACAGGGGTCTTCAGCCTTCTTTCTCACGAGTTTACAAGTGGCAGAAGCACTTTGAGGGATTTGGGGTCCACCCTGGCCCCTGAAGACCACCTCTCCCAGAAACGAAGGCCCACCTCACGCCAGGGTGGGGTGCCCCTTCCTCCCTCACTCTGCTCACACTGCGGCATGCTCAGCTAAGTGCCTTCTGGAAAGCTCCAGAATTTCTCACTGAGGGTCAGGTTTTACTTGGGTCTGGTGTCTCTGAACTACATTTACCTAGTTTCAGCCCAGCATGGGCTCGTGCCAGGTCTACACAGGCTCAGCAACAGGCTTTTTCTTCTGCAGTTATCTCTGTTTCAAACATGGCTGCCGGGTTCATCGGAACTCTCTGCTCCAGCCTCAACTTCGGCCCACGCGTCACCAGTCCCTCGCCTCCTGAATCATGCCAAAGAAAAACAAGACAGGTGGCCACTGGGGAGTCCCATCTGCTTTTGGTTTGCGTTTGTACAAATGTCTGTTGCATCCCGGTAAGGGTGTCCGTGTGTCCCAGGCCGGGGCGTTGCTGGGCCATGGGAATCACGGTCCACCTCAAACAAACGTGACACCGTGGGCGCCTTCTGGGGTCGCTGGCACACTGCAGGCGTTGGCGTCGAATCAGCTGGTCCTCAGGGCAGATGCTGGGCTGTCTAAAGAGGAAAGCCTTTCCAATTTGTGTTGGCTCCTGTCTGTGACTTGTCAGGGTCCGGGGTTGAACTCCACTGAATGCCTCACTCAGGAAAGATTGGACACTCGACAGACCACATATTTATCTCTCTCTGGTCTGGTCGATGTGTTCCAAAGCTCAAGCCATTATGGAAAACAGGCTTGGAAAAATGCATATTCCCTCCAACATCTCAGACGAACAAGCTGGCCCTTTAGCAAATATCCCATTGTCCCAGCTGCAGGGATGCCTCCATAATGCCCCCCGTTCATGGGCGCGCATAAAAGATTCCCTATGCTTCCTATATGCGCCCATGACCTCATCTTTCCTGCTCAGTCCACTTGCTCTCAATGGACCCAGTCACAAGCCAGATCTGTTTGACGCCACTGTTTCCTAGTGGACCATCTGTCGATGGCAGTTCGCACACAAGCCCTGCTTTGCCGGCAAGAGCACCTCCGTGCTGGCGCCACCGGCCGCCCTCTTCCTCCCGCACCTCTTCCCTTCCCTCCCTCGCCCTCCTCATCCTGGGAGCAGACTCGGCGGCCCGGGGAGCGCCCTGTGGGAGCTGTTGGGAGACAGTCATAAACCCAGCTCTGTTCTCCGGCAGTTTCAGGCGCAGCCGGGCCCAGACCCGCCTTTTCTTCCTTAAAGGTCACAAAATCTAATTAGAACCATCACTAACTGTATATTCTCGTTGTCGGTAAGCCTTAAATAATAAAAATCAGACCAAATGAGACTAATCAAGGGAGATGGAAAATCGATGTCATATTTGTTGCAAGTAATTTCCTTTTAGAAGAGAAAAGGCTCTTAGGAGTGGTTTGTGAATTTAAAAGATGTTTACAGTTGCATCGAGATGTCGGAACATCAGTCAACCCCAAACGGAATTTCGCTGGATGATCTCTCTCTTTATTCCCGGAAAAGCCAGTGCTGTCTGGTATAAAGGCTAAAACGGGGTGACAGGCTTTCTTGGGTCTGCTTTAAGTAGTTCTGGCTTTGCCAAAATACATATATATGTAAAAGCGATCCCTTAAGACAGGAGCAAAAAGCAAGTCATACTTGGAATTCTTTTCCCTTTCTTCCATATTTTTCTGGGTAATTACTTTCGACTAAATGCACACTTAGGGAAAAAAAAGAGCACAACAGAGACAAGCCAACAAGGCATAGCAAAGAAAAGGATTAAAACACCTCGTCCAATAATTTATTTTTGCCTGAAATAGCCCGAAGATAGTGGCTGACAAGCCCAAGTAAGTGCCCCTCTTCTCCGCTGGGTTCTGTGTGTAGTCCCTAACCATGGGAGTTGTTTGTACCAAGACGAGCAGTTGACCTGCTACCCCATGAGCCCTCCGCTTTTTCCCAAGAGCTGGAAGGGAGCCCTCTTGGAGGGAAGGCGTCATCAGCATCACCCCCGGATCACAAGGGAACCAGCACCCAGCTCCCACCGTGGCCGACCTCTAGAGCAATGGTGGTCCTTTTTATAATTAGAAATTCCCCAATGGGATCTAAATAAATCGAGGCTGAAGTTCTGTTCTTGGCGGACTTCTGCAAAGTCTGACCTCCTGTGTGTGGACCCGTCAGGCACACACGTTTCTGCTGGTGCCCAGCAGGAGGCAGGAGGCATGCTCACTCATTGCCCCTCAAACTCCCTACGGCGTGGACATATGCCCTGGAGTCCAGTCCAGAGAAAAGTCACCTGGAAAGCTGTTTTGGGCTTTGGCCAATTAGTTGTCTTTCATTTCTGCCTCAGTTCCTCCGGCTGGTTCTTCTTCCTCACTGTTGACCTCAGAGAGGGCATGGCTACCATCTTGGATCACTTAGAAACATTTCCGTGGGAAGCTTGGAATGCCCGTCCCCCTGCGCCTTTGTCCACAGACCTCACGACCAGTCCCGCCCTGCCTGAGACATGTTTGATATCTTGATGACACGGTGGGCATGTCGTTTTGTGCATGAGATTTCCTCCCTTCTGGCACGTTCTATGGTACAAGCGAGCGCCGTCCAAATGGGTTTACCTTCTTCCCTAACTGGATTTGAATTATGTATGAGTATTGATATTCCACATTCGACCCCTGTGGACTCCTGTTTCCCTTTACTCTCCGTCCACCTCGTTAGCCATGGACTTTCCAACCCCCAGTCTCTGCTGCGTTTGCTCAGAGCCACTGCACACACATCGGTCATGGCAGGACAGCGCGCGGTCCCCAGCTGGCGGAGGGGGTCCTTCTCCTCCACCATCCCCAAGGGCACACGCTCATCTTCTCACTTCTAATAGCCCCAGAGGGGAGGCAAGCATGACCCATCCATCTGCCTCCTTGCCACATCCTTGTGTGAAATGACAGGCATTTCCCAGAGCCTGGGCACTGAGGAGAACCACTTGACCCAACTAGCCCCCAGTACTGGGTCTTCCAAAGGGCTCTGCCCCAGGCAGCTATGAACATTCCCTGCCTCGCTCAGAAGATGCTTCGCCCAAGGCGGCCACCATACTTCCTCTTGAGTGTCTTCCATCATGCTGAGATCACCTTGGTAGGCGACCTCCAAAAACTCTTGGCCATCACCACCCTGGACCAGGTTGTGGTCACTCAGAAAGGGACTGGAGTAAAATTCGCTCTTTGACTGAAGAAATTAGAATCAACACAACCAAGCTTATGAACCACCCTCCCCCCACCTCACGAAATTAGTCATTTGGACAAATGAGTTCATGCAAATAAAATTTGGAAAGGAGATGTACAAACACCCTAAAATAATATGCTGTTTTCAAGGGTGTGCTAGTCTGCCTGCCATGTAAGTTGGCAAGCTCTTCTTTTCTTTGCTTCAAGAAAATTCCCAGGGAGATTTCACTGGGCACTACTTTGGAAGACCAGTTCTGATGGTTTCATGGACTCGAGAGTACTAAAATGGAATATTTTTTCTTAAAAGCACCATAATTCAGACTTGTCACTAATTCAGACAGTGTGTCCCCCAATTAGGAAGGTTAAACCATGCATCACACTCTGCATATAAATTGCCAGATAAAACAGAATCATCTTAGTGGTTGGTAGCCAAGAGATGACATTATTTTCTTCAACTTGTTCAACCGAAGGAAAGAGAAAATCCAGTCCAATTTAAAAGTAACAACTTTTGAGAGATATTTTATTTATTTCGTGACCAATAAAAAATGAAACGCCTTTCTTCTTCAGCCACCTGGCCCTTTGGGGAAATCGTGTTTCTGAAAAACCTCAGAACTGGAGGCAGAAAATGTTATTTAAGTAACCCACAGATTTCCAGAGAGCCAGGGCTCGACCGGAAAGAACACTTGTGGACCTGGGTTGGTTTTATTCTGCAGATGGGGAGAGGTCCCCGCTGTGACTTCAGGTTGGGAGCAGAATTTCAGCTCAAGTCTTGAGATGCGTCAGACAAAAGGGCACTTTCATTATTCCAGTTCTAAAGGGAGAAATCCATGTTCTTGTTGGCTCCCAGAGGGGCCGACAGATCAGTGTGACGTCCCTGTCTCAAGACCCCTGGGGGCAGGTCGCCTTTGACGCAAACCCTTCTCGCGGCTTCCTCTGAGGCCAGGCGGCCCACGCCTGGCCCACACCCACCGCCAAGTCGTCAGGGCTCCTGCGGGCTCGCTGCTGAGGGCAATTTTCTTTTGCTTTGCTTTGATTTTCTCCATCCTGGCAATTGAAGACAAACCGAGAAGCCATTTTCTTCTCCACCAGTCAAAACACCTTTGCCATTTTGTCAGTTTCTGTGCTTGCCTTTTCCCCTAATCCCGGGGCAGGGCAAGAGATGGCCGGAGTCCGGCTGCCAAGTTCCCTGTCACTAAAAAGAGCCCCATAGCCCCCATTACCAACAGCCAGCATCTCTTGCACCCACGTGGACAGGATGCTGTTCTAGGGGCTGCCCAGGGTGGGTGGTGAGAGAAACGAGAGGGCCAGTCTGCTCTCGGCCCAAATGGGGTTTGGGCACCTCAGATGGGGAGGCGGGTTCGGGGTTGGGGAATCTTCGTGAGCTTAGACAGTTTGGGAATCACTAAAGGCGGCAACAAAGTAGTGCCCCCACCCCTAACGCCGGTCGTGGACATGCTCTGGTTTTTCCAGTATTATCTAATGTTTAAAGTTAATTAAAGTCAATTTACCTTATAAACTTAGCCTCATCCTAAGAAATAATCCTTGAAACCACTCACTGGATGGTCTAGATATTCCCCCCTTAATATGCATTAAGGTAATTAACCTAACGTTTAAACAAAAAACATGCTCGTGCGTATACTGCCCAGGGCTGTGGGCGCCATAGAGCGTCGGAGAACGGAGCACGGCCTTGGCCATGGTCTTGGCCAACTAGAGTAGCAGTAGCTCCTTTTAGCACAGGATGGCTTAGACTCGGGCTCGGACACCAGGAGGCAAGTGGCCTTTGGGGGACAGTGAGTTTATCCAGAGCAGGGAGTCTGTGTCATCAAAGGCTCAAAGCATCACCTTCTCATCTAAGAATTACAACAGGTGACAGGTCATCCCATGGGAAACTCGTGTCCCAGTCACACTCAAGAGCCTGCCTTTGTTTTCCGAGCCAGGAGAATCAGCCCTGCAATTTCTGCCACCTCCATCCACTGACTGACCCACACTTACAGCTCATTAGCACCCCACACTCTGAACACTGGCACGTTTCCAGTCCTACTACCTAGTAAGACTTGGTGAGATTCAGAAATAAGAGAAATTCCTCTTGGTGAAATTCAAAAGTAAGAGAAAGAAAGCAAAAGGGGGACGTCTGAATCGAAGAAAGAAAGAAGCAAGAAGAACATGGCAGACTGTTCGAAAGAGGTGAGCTCCCGGGCGGAGAAGGACAAGCCCACGTAACTGGTTCACAGTGACCAGCTGGGACTCGGGTGGATCTTCTTCCCAGAGTTCCGACACCTCGCCCAAAGATGGCCCCAATAGCCCAGCACCCCTATGTGTGCAAAAAAATAAAAGTTCTCCCTAAGTAACGTCTTCATGATGGCATCTTTGTTGGTAAAATGTCACTATCAGTTTTTGCATCAAAATTCAAGATGAATTGCATCGATCATTCATCTAATAAGACAGGTCTAGCAGGCTGCTCGAAAGGAAGCTTTCTCTTCCCGCCTCTCTTCCCAAAGAGCATAAACCTGCAGAGCGTAAGGACCAAGTTTAGCCCCACACACTGAGGACAGAAAAGCTCTGCAAACGTGGAAACTCTGCAGAGGACCAGAGGCTTACAAGACGCAGGAGGCCTGGCTGTGTGGGGCAGGGTCTCATGGGGAGAGGCTGTGGAGTTGGAACGGACCCAGTTTGCTGAGGGGCATATCTGAATTCCGGAATGTTGGTCCACACCACCCACACGGAGGGTGTAATCCCCTCGAAACGGACTCTGCCCCTTCCCTTCCGCACAGTGTTAAAGCCCAGGGCGGGGTCCTGAGTCCGGGCCGTTGGCTTCCATCAGCGAAGGAGAACGGACCCGGGGCTGTTGGGTGACCATTAAGTACCAGATCAAGAACCTGTCGCTGTCGGGCTCTCGGGCAAGCCAGCCTAGCAGACACTGAAACGAGGCTGCAAGCCTAGGGCCAGGGCAGGCAGGAGTTGCTGAGAGTCGTGCCGCACCTGTGGACCTCGGCGGGGCCGAGCTGGTTCCACCCAGAAGTCAGGCAGCCTCTCCTTTCCACTCTCAGCTGCTCTTGTCCCACACCGACGGCCACTCCCCCAAAGGCTGGCAGAGACAGCGGCCGGCCCTTTGCCCTCGCTCTCCCTCCGGGTTACCGGGTTAGTATCGCCCAAGATCTCATGGCACCGCGCCATTCGAGGCCCCGAGGAGATAGGAGAACCGAGCCCCAGACTCGGGAGGAAGTGGTCCTCCTGAGAAGGCCCTGGGAGGAAGGGCTGGGGTCGGTCCTGCTCGGCACCGAGCCAGCGGAGCCGACCCCTGGCCGGTGAGCCACTGCAAGGGGCCCTCCTCCTCTGTCCAGGGGAGCGGTGGGGTCTGATCTGGGGTTTCTGTGCTCCCTAAAGGGTTGGGATCCTTGGGCTAAAGATCCCTTCTTGTCCCTTTGAGCCACTGAGATCGGACGTCTTTATCCTTGGTTTCGGGGTCCCTGGAGGCTGAGGCTTGGGTGGTCTCCCACTCAGCCATCCCGGAGAGGGGACAATCGCTCTGGAAATGTGTGCCTGGATTAGCAGGCTGCAAAACGCACGGCATCCCAGAGGACCGGCCCCCTTCCTTTCCCAAGGATTCACAGGGTACGTCCTTGGGGATGGCCGCATGGAAGACGGGAGGAACCGGGAGCCTTGTGGCCAGTGTCCCGTGAGGCTCTGTGTGAGCAGAGCCATCTCCTTTGGGCAAAGCTGGCTCGGCCTGTCTGTGGGCTCTGCTGTTCTTTGCTCCCCTTCCTGCCCAAATGGGGACTGTCTAGGGGAATGAGGAGACGAGGCCCTCCACCTGCACCTCCCCGGAGTCTTGGCCCACCTCCTTCCCCAATCCCGTGAGGTGACTCATGCCAAAAGCTGCCTGGCCTGCCCTGGGGGGTAAACAGCGGGGGTGATTGGCAGGGGTGGGACAGGTAATCCGTGGGCTTGAGAACCTTCCATCACGGCAGCAGGCAGGGGAGCGCAGGACCCTGCCCTCAGTGGCCCCAGCCCAAAGCCCCGGAGCTCGGAACTCGCCTGTGAGGGAGGAGGGACGTGTTCTCCCTTATTTTCTTAACAAACGGAGGGAGAGAGGGAGAGTGGGAGAGCCCGACCCAGGCTGTCACTCAGAGGCAGGAGTTCAAATAAACACGTTTCTCCTTTTCCTTCATTCATAAAAGGAAGCCAGTTAAAGCAGCAGTCGGGCAGAACACCGGCCGCCGCCCTCGCTAAACAGGCCCCGAGCCCGGGAATTAGCGGGATGGTTGGAGAAGTGCAGACTACATGGTTGGCGGGGACCCAGAATGTCCCCGAAGCCCGGAGGCGCTCGGCAGCAGGGCACCCCTGCCCTTGACCTGACCTTGGGTGTCAGGGCAAAGACTCTGAGGTTGTGCTTTCTTGGTCCTGGGTTCTCCCGGGAGAGAACAAACGTGTCCCGATTTTGATGAGGGCTTTCCTTGATGCCCCTTAGAAGGAGAGTCGGGTGAGACAGGCGCATGACCTTAGGCTGCATCCTGGGCCCGAATGCCAGCGATCGCGGCCTAGCTGTCACCAGCAGTCTAGGGACAACCGCGTTAGAATGTGGACGGGGGTATCAGACAGGGCTGGGGATCGGAGTTGATTTTTGGAGGGTGTGCCAGTGATCACAGGGTCGCGCAGGAGAACGCCTTGGTGTCTGCTCCTTTCCTTCCGGTGATCCCACAGACACGGACACACGGGCCCAAACGCGGATAAAGCGACATGGCGAAAGAGAATGCTGTAAATCTAGGGACGGGGGTGGGAGTGACCCCTGTTCTATTCTTTCAACTTTCCTATGCGTTTGGCCTTATTTTCCTTTTTTTTTTTTTTTAAGATTTTATTTATTTATTTGACAGAGAGAGACACAGTGAGAGAGGGAACACAAGCAGGGGGAGCGTGAGAGGGGGAGAAGCAGGCCTCCCGCCAAGCAGGACCCCGGGATCATCACCTGAGCCGAAGGCAGACGCTCAATGACTAAGCCACCCGGGCGCCCCTGGTCTTATTTTCCTAATAAACCACGTGGGCTGTGCATTAGCTGTTCCCCGGGTCCACACCTGTGCTGAGCTGGTGAACATTCTTGGCGGGGGTTCACCCAAGTGGGACCCTTGTATGAGGGGTCCCTGCCACAACTGTGTCCCCAGCCAGTGGCAGGGGACAAGAAACGCACCCAGGGACCCACACCTAGTGTTTGCAGCAGAGAAGGTGGGAAAGACTTGCCAGCCAGCACCTTCCCCACTCGCCTCTGCCGTCAGGGCCCCGAGGACACTCATTACCCCAGAGCGAATCTTGGTCCTTCCCAAGGACATGATGAGAAGCTAACCCAGAGGCCACAAACTCATGGGTGTCAAGAGCGACTGAGCATAAGAAATGGAGAGGCCACGAGCCGTCAGTGCCTTTATCTTCGCCCGTCTCAGCGTGCTGGTCCGCAAAGCCACCCCGTCAACCCTGGAGACTCCTTCCCACTCGCCCAACCCATGGTTTATCTGGGAAGAGCTGCTGGCCATTAGGAGGAGGGAGTCCTAAGACGTATTACAGTAAGGGACCCCGCAGTGTCACTGGCCACAGAGATGCAATAAGATAGATTGTAATATGAATGTCACCATTACAGTAAAAGCTGGTGTATTTGACAGGCAATCACTCAGTAGTTTCAGGCCAAGGAGGGCCAGCGTTCTGAGGGGTGACCCGAGGCTTCGAGACCTCCAAAGAATGACCCCATTATGCTGAGTGGAGTCCTGCTGGGCAGCTCAATCGGATATCGTGCCCAGGGCATGGCAGGTCAGACAAGGGACCGATGCTGGGCGTCTGGACCTGGGAGCCCAGCGTCTGCTGGAGCAGCTGACAGGGCTGGGCTGGCCCCTGACTTCTCTGTCTCCATCCCACGGAAACCTGAAGTCTTACCGCCCCAAGACAGGAGCAGGGAGGGAGGCACCAAATGGTCTCCTACAGTCCCTTCCACTTTGCAGACCCATGACCTCACCAGCCTTCTGTCTGCAGGATTAATCTACTTTGTTCCATATTACTCAAATGGGACTGCACTTTGAAATACCCCAGGCTAACAGGGCGCGCTCTAGGACGGCGCGCAAGCAGCAGATTCACTGGCACATCGTCCCGGGTTATTAGCTGGATCAGAAAGCATGCTTTCTCCTGTGTTTCCTTCTCCCTCCTGGTTTCCTTTAAGTTCACGGCTCTGCAACATCAAAGGCGACTCCCGGGGCACAGGCTGCATCACACATGACATATGGGGGATCGCTTTCCATCTGTCCACCTTTGGTAAACATGTCTTTGAAAAAGGCCTTTTAAGATGACTGTTGGTTTTGGCAGTACCTTTTTTAGGGTATTAAGACAGTCAGGCTAGGAAAACAAAGAGCAGCCTTGAAAGAAGGACGATCCCTTGCCGGCAGGAAAGTCTTCCCAGCAACCACCAATCCCCGGTAAGCTGCGAGGCGGTCCAAAGGCGGGAGGATGAAGCTGGCGGGCTTCAGGAGAAGGCGGCTTCCACGCAGCAAGGAATATCCCAAGGCCAGCGGGTGCCCAGCCACCGAGATGTTGATCCATGTCATTCCTACAAGAAACACCCGGCGAAGCACCGGGAAGGTTACCAAACACCAGCCCCTTGCACCACGTCCAAACAGGATCTGGATGAGGGACGGGGAAGAGAGAAGCAGGGATGATATCCCTTGACAGACACAAATGTACCCGCCCCCAGGTCATCTGTGTATCGGGGGAGGGGAGAGAGATGCAGTGAGCAACAGACCCCCAGGGACCCAGGACAGCACCCCATAGACAGAAAGCTCCGTGAGCCCGGAGCTCTCGGCAGGTCAGGCTTCAGGACATCTGACCTACGTTCGGTGAAATTCCCGGTTTTTAGGTGTGTATTTCTTCGACTTCCGGCCAATGCGCACCGTCCTGTTGCCACCACCGCAATTAAGACACGAAATATCTCTGTCATCCTCGAAAGTTTCCTGGGCCCTTTCTAGCTGGTGCACCCCTCCCCCCGCACACACACCTGCAGGCAGCCAGGGACCACTTTCTGTCCCTGTAGCATTGCCTTTCCCCAAATACCATGTAAGTGGCACCTTTCTGTGTCCAGCTTAATGCCGGGGAGGGGCTCCCGGTGCTATTGTGCTCATGAGATTCAGTCCTGTCCCTCGCCGACCGATACTCCACTCCAGGCACATGCCCCAGTCTGTCTGCTCGCTCGTTAATGGGGCCTCTGGGGTCCTCCCGGTTCCCAGGGAGTGTGAGTAAACGTTCACAAACATTTACGTGCGGGTTTTTGCATGGAACTATGTTTCCATTTCGTTAGGGTAAAGGCTGGGAGTAGGCTGGGTGGGTCAGATGGGGAGAGAATGTTTCACGTTATAAGGAAGCACCCAAGCATCTTCCGAAGTGGGTCTACCATTTTGCTTTCCCAACAGCAACGATGGAGGGCTCCTGCTGCTCTGCGATCTTTCCAGCACTCGGGATTGAGTTTTTGGGGTGGTTTTGGTTTTCTACATCTTAGCTGTTCTAATGAGTGTGTAGTGGCATCTCACTCTAATTTTTAATTTGAATTTCCCTAATGACTAATGATGTTGAGCATCTTTTCCAAATGTGCTTATTGTCTTGTTGTCTTTTTTGATTAAGAGTCTGTTCAGATCTTTTGCCCATTTAAAAAATTGTGTTGTTGCCTTCTCGAGATGGAAAAATTCTGTATAAATTCTGGATTTATATGATGACCCCTTTATCAGCCATGTAAATCTTTTCTCCCAGTCTGTGGCCTCTCTTTTCATGATCTTAACGGGGTCTTTTCAAGAACAGAAGTTCCTATATTTTGATTAAATCTAATTGATCAATTTGTTTCTATTAAGGCTCATATTTTTTGTCTTGTTTTAAAAAATCTTTCTCCAGGGGCGCCTGGGTGGCTCAGTGGGTTGAAGCCTCTGCCTTCAGCTCAGGTCGTGATCCCAGGGTCCTGGGATCGAGCCCCGCGTCGGGCTCTCTGCTCAGCGGGGAGCCTGCTTCCCCCTCTCTCTCTGCCTGCTTCTCTGCCTACTTGTGATCTCTGTCTGTCAAATAAATAAATAAAACCTTTAAAAAAAAAATCTTTCTCCAACCTGAGGTCACAAAGAGTTTCTCCAACTTTTTTTTTCATAGAATTTTTATAGTTTGGGTTTTTTACAAGGAGGTCTATAACCCATTTCAAGTTAATTTTTCTCTCCTTTTGTATGTGATATGAAGTATGTGTAAAGGTGTTGGTGTGTGTGCGAGTTAGGGGTGGGAGAGGTTTGGGGCCATTATCCAGCTTCTTTTCAAGAAGTTGGATATTTTCTAGACTAACTGAGAAGGGCAGACCCCTGAAGGAAGGCAAAGGTGCCCACTTTTGGATGGGCGAGTGCAAACTCACAAAATTCAAACCTCGGGAGGCCTTTATTTGAGATGATATTTGATAATCTTATTCACAAATCAGCCATCCACCTTTTATTTAGTATCTAGCTAAGTCTCTGGATTTTAAATCATCTCTTGAAAGTCCTACCCATCCCCCAACACCCCGTCGGAATAATGCTTGTGAATTAAAATTCTCTCCGACGCAAGCATTTTTTAATTAGATTGAGCCCTTGGAACCTGGTAACTATATTTCTTCTCTGAGTACTGTCCGGGTGATTACAAGGTGATGAAATGGAGAAATATCAGAAAGAAGATTGGCAAAGAAGGAAGACTGAAAACGGCACTTGGCGTGTCCCGGGCTCCCAGTTTTCTGCCGAGTCTCAAGTTCTGAGAGCAAAGAGGTGCTCAGACACCCCCAGTGCTCACCCAGAGTAACAACTTGGCATCCAGCTTCTTGGCAAAGTCTGGAAGACACAACCACTTAATGGGACTTGAATGTATTTCTGTACCTGAGGTTCTCCATGGGTAATCTGTAAAAGAAGGAGCAATTTTCTTTTTGTCTTCATTATTTTTCTAAAGATCATTGAGTCTATGTTCTATTAATGCTTCCTTCAAACCATAGGGAACGTCTAAGAAGAAGTCAGATGAGATGTCAAGGTCAAGAGAAGGACTTTTTTTTTTTTTTAAACAAGTTGAGAGGATGCTGGGAACTTCTTCAGAGCCCTGACAAGTGACTTGCTGGGGGAGTCCGGACCAGCTCTGCCTTGTGGTGTTTGGGCCACATCTCCAGGACACCTACCTGCCCCAGGGGCCCTTCATCTGGGTCCACAGCTGGCAGAGCCTGGTGGCCCTCTCCAGCCTGGAGGACAGGAAGCAGGGGCTGGCAAGGCTGAAGGGAAGAGCGAGAGGGAGAAACCAGCAGGGAAGAGAGGAACACCAAGAAGGGAAGGAGAGAAGGAACGGCGAGTCTGGGGAAGGCTGGGAGAGGGACGATGGAGGGAAGAACGGGGCGGGCGGGAGGCAGAGAAATGGGAAGCCAGAGCAGCTCCGGGAGGAAACAGGGCAGAGGCCCGAGACATGGTCGTAGGAAACTCAGTAATGAAGGGAACTCCATATGATAAGCAACGAGCCTCTAAGCAGAGAACAGAGTTTTCAATTCGACTCACGACAAGGCAACCCAAGGAAAAGGCTGCCCAGGTCCCAGTCGGCAGACCACGGGCCCCTTTGGCCTGCGCTGCCAGGGGCTGTCAACACGAGTCGGGAAGTAGCCAAGTCCTTGGCTCCCCCGCCCTCCGCGGGGCTGGCGGCCTCCGGCTGACTCATCCTGGTGGGCCCACGGCGGTAGACAGACGGGAAGCAGCAGTGTGCTCCAGGTGAAGGGGGCGTGCTGCTTCCGTCTCTCACCCCTCTCACCTGGATTTGCGTTTTTGAGCAGAATCCCACCCACTGCTCCTCTCAAAGCAAGCCTGGCTGGCTTGGCGGGGCCTGACTCTGTCACCAGACCCGGCCAGCCTTCACCAGGAAGCCCCAGGTGTTGGGCCAAATGCTTTCCAAAGCCCTGTCGTTTCTCAGTGTGGTGACTCTTTTAGAAAAAGGAGCTGAGATGTGGGAGCCCAAGCGGCCCCACCGACAGGAACAAGACACGCCTGGGGCAGAGTCAGCCTTTCCCCCCGGCAGGGGCCGCTGGGTGGGCAGGGGTTGTGGCTCACCTTTGCAGAAAGCAGGAAGCAGACCAGAAAGCCCCAGACCCAGAAAATACTGGAAGGTCATAAGACTGATGCGAAAAGGCACAGTTTCTGGGCCAAACCTCAGCAATTGCTTTTCTCCACTAAAGATTCAACAAATGAATGGGCCGAGGAGAAGGGGCGGGGGAGCAGAAGTCCACGCACCGCCCTGGGGCCTTGAGGGCGGCCACAAAACACTGCCGAGATGCAAGCGCAGGGCCGGGGCAGGAGCGGGCACCGTGGCTCCCCCGGGGCCAGAAGGTCTGGGGGTCCGCAGAGGATGAGGAGTTGGGATCATTGACTTGTTCTTGTTTCGCTGCTTACCCAAAGCCTCACGTAGCCCGGAAATTCATTCCTTCCGTTTGGTCAATTGGCAAATCGGATCAATAACAAGACACAAGTCGTTGAAGACTGTCCAGAGAGAAAGCAAAGCCAAACCTATGGCCCGTGAAGTGGTAAGGAGGCAGGGGGGCGTTCCGCGGTGAGCACTGGGGCTCCACCAGTCCTCGAGGGGCTGGAGGCATCAAAAGAAAGGAAGGCCAAGGGCAAGAGGCTGCGCCAAAGGTCGCCGGCCGTGAACTCAAGGGGTTCCCTCTGGCGGAAGACGGGACCATCTACTCCTGGCTAGGATGATGGCTGCTGAAGGTAGAAACTTGGAGAACTCGCTGAGCACCTGACGGGAGCCCCACTCACTCAGCCGCCCATTGGGGAGAATCGAGCATTGTTCTTGCCTTTTTGTTTTTTTGTTCTTTTAAAATAAGAACCATATCTCAGGGAAACTGAGTAGTTGTGGAGGGGGTGTCTCTCTTCATAGAAGTCTTCCAGTTAATCAATAAAGAAGGCACAACAGACCAGAATATCACCATTTGCACTGAGGCCGAGGAGATGCGATCAACAACAATGAGGCGGTAAAAAAAGAAAACCGACGGCAATGGATCGGGCTCCTTCAACCAATAAACCACAGGGGTGGGGAACCTGCACGGAGAGCCTGCGTGCTGTGCCGGCCAAGCAAGGACTGACCACGTGTGGACCTTACTTGGATCCTGACTCGAACAAACTCTTTTTGAAGGTTCTGGGCCCATCAGGGAGATCTGGACATGGGCCGGGAATTTGAGGAGTTGCTTATTTCTCAGGTGTGTTGATGGTTCGGCCGCTGTGGTCTTTGAGACGCTCATACCCTTTATGGACAGACACGGAAATCGTCACGCTGCCCGGCATTTCCTTCAGAAGGATCCATGGGTGGGGGGACCCGTGAGGGGTTGAAGGGAGATGGAAGCAAGGCTGGCTGAGAGCTGGTAACAGCCGAGGCTGGGGAGTGGTGGGTGACACTATTCTCTCTGCGTTTCGTGGACGATAGGTACTTTCCTTGTTAAAAAATAAATCAATAAAAGCAACCATCTAGGAGGCAGGTACAGATCGAGTGATGCCGTCCCACGCCCATGTCCCACGCCCACGTCCCACGCCCACGTCCCACACCCAAGCTGGTCGGGTCCATGGTTGACTAAACCCTGGGGAGTGCTCACAGGTGAAGACACACTTGCCTGGGGGCGTCAGGGACGCATGGCTCGGGGCCGGCAGGCTGTTCCAAAGCCGGTGGACTTCTGAGGCCTCCCAATGTCACCTGCAAAGTCCTGGGGGCGCAGACGGCGGGCTGCCTGGCCGAGCAGAGCTCACCTGAGCCCCTGCCCGCCGTGGGGAGCCTCACCGCACAGGGCCACTCACTGGGCAAGTGGCTGAAATGTGCACCCACACTCGCCGCCCTCAGACCCCCAGGAAAACCGTGGTTTGGATGATCCCGACCTTTTACCAGCCCCGTGGGCCATGCGCCCCCAAGAGAAAGCCCTCGTTCCAGCCCCAGCTCTGACAACGAGTGGCCACTTCGAGACCCGGGCTGTCAGAGGACTAAATCATGTCCCCCATGTCTCCCGGACACTTCCTTTCATTCCTCCCTATCGGAGATGCTCTCCACAAATACCAAGGTATTGATTTTCCAATTGATCGAGGTAGAGAATGCTTCATACAGTTATGACTCTTGACAAGCTGGGAATAAAAAGCCAATCATAATGAGTTCATTTACTTTGCTTGATTATATTACTTTATAACAATGTATATGCGATCACACCCTTTCGAGGACGTCTCCCCTTCTGAGCGGCTCTTAATAATGCTGCTGGTTAGTGCTGGAATCCGTCTTGCCGCTCGGTGTGTGGATTTAAGAATCGTCCTAGTGCGCTGCTGCCACCGCACTGCTTTTCCTTAAATGCCGTTGCCAAGCTATGGGCTCTTTCCTGCACCAAGCAAACTTGACTGATAGGATGAGAGATTCGGGTATAGGGTTTACTGAGGGTGTTTGTTGATGAGCAATAGGGGGGCAAGGGGAACGCAGTGAAAGTCTAATTGTGGGTTATAAATATGCTGTATTTTCCCTATTGATTATATGACACGGAAATGAAAAGGATTACCTTATTAGATCATATTTAGCCATAAGTATGCCCTGTGTGCTTCAGCTCCGGGTGCTTGCAAGAGACTAATTATTTGAGATGAAGAGCAAGGTCTGTTTGGGGCTCCAGACGTCCAAGCACGCTGTCCGCCTTCCGATGCAGATGCCGTTGGCCTCCTCGCTGTCTTTCATGAACCTCATAGACATTCTCTGTTCAGACCGGCCTGCCGTGGCTGTGCAGGGACCTCCTGTGCACCCTCTCAGCAGAGTAGGGGTAAGACTAAATAAGACTACTGTCTGAGGGTTTGCATGGCTGGCTCGTCCTTTTCCAGAAGTTTCTGGGGGCCGAGTCTGGAGTCAAGTGGTAACCAACAGAGGCTGACACTTCTTAAAATAAAACTTCTCACAATGAGACCCCAGCTCTCTAGAAGTCCCAGGAAATGAAGGGGGGTTGGGCGTGGGGGCTGCCGGTGGTGACTCAGAAGCTGCAGAGGCCCGGCCCTACAGAGCCTCGTTCATCTTCTCGGGTAACTTGTTTACACAAATGGATGGTGCCCTCCACAGCCTTCAGCGCCTACTGAACATGATCAGCTCCTCTTGATGAGCGAGGTCGGTCTTCCTTCCCCCTCCGGAGCTCGTTGCCCCCTGTGAGCAGGCCCCGGAGCCAGGCCAGCAGGGTCTGCCTCTTCCTGCGTGACGATGGAGTGGGGGCCCGAGTCCTCTGCGTTGAGCGGTGCATCCTTCTTGTGGGGCCAGGACAAGAATTCAGGGAGCAAACGTAGGGCTCGGCTGGGGAGGACGCCGCCAGGGAGCGGGGTTCTGACACCCAAGTATTAGCCACTTTCATCACGACCAGCCCGGTGTCCCGCAGCAGAGATTTCACGACCCCCCACCCCCACCCCTGTGATCGCTCCCTACACACATTGGCAGCGACGTGGGCCTCCCTTCATTTCCTCCCTAAGCGCCCCTCTTTGTTGGAGCCTGAGGTCTGGGAGCGCCCAAGCACCTGGAGTGCAGGCGGGGGCGCACCCCACGAGGCTGCCCCTGCCATTGCCGCCCTCTGAGGGGGTGGGGGCAGCTGCTCGGCTTTTGTGTCCTTGGGTGTGACCTGGCAAAACGAGATGTCCCACCCGCCAAGTTGTGACCCAGAGGCGGGATCTCATTCTGGCTCCACCATACCTTCTCCGTGTGACCTTGGACATTGCATTCTGCCTCTCGGGGCCTCAGTATCCTCTTCTGGAAAGTGGGGCTACGAGCCTCACGCCCCAGGCTTGGGCTGAAAGGCTTAGGATCTCAGGAGAGAACCCCATGCAGACTCCCAGCACTTTGGAAGAGCTCCAGGAGGGGAGCAATGACTCCCCTGTTCATGCAGGCGAGGCGCTACCAGGCTTCGATTTTGGCTCAGTTGTTTAATTTTCACTTCTGCTAACAGCCCAGCTTTAATGTCACCTCTGTCCTTATTCATTCCTGGCTTTCCGAGCTGCCACAGAAACCTCTCTAGGCAAAACAGTAAGAGTGAATGATAAGTCGGAGCCAGGTTCATTCTCTGTAATCTGTAACTTGGCCACGAAAGCAATTACTTAATGTAATGCTCCCCGGGAAGGGAAGGGGGTGCTAAGCTTGTTGAGCAGGTGCCTACCGTGTGCCGGGCCTGGCCCGGGCCCTTCATCTCCCTGACACATGGATCTCAGAGGGGTGAGACTCTCTGACAGCCCATTTCCCTGCACCTGCTAATCACAGGCCCTTATTCCTTCCCCACTTTCAGACAAGGCAACCCTCGGCCATCACACCTCCTTACAGCCCTGAGCCTCACCGCCAGGCCCCCAGGCTGCAGGTGGGGGAGTGATTCTTCGGCAGACCTGGCTGGTGGCCACGTCCTGCTTCCTTGCTGCGCCTTGGGGTAGACAGAAACGATGCCAGGGTCCTTGGTGGTGTGTCTTCCCCATCTGTGGACCCCAGGAGTAACCCAAGCTGCACGACTGCCCGGGAAAGGCCTCCGGCTGAAAGACCCAGGTGGGCTCCTGTGCCCTAAGAAAGCCCAGGATGGACCAGAAGGCCCTTCCAGTGCCTCAGTTTTTCTTTACAAGTCCTCCAGGCCTCCTCCCTGTCTCCCCCCAGCTCCAAGGGCAGGGCCCAGTTAAAGAGGAGCTCCCTGTTAAGAACGAGGCCATCTTTTCAAAGTCCCTTCCGGCTCCTTCGTCCCTGCGGGCTGGGCAGGCTTGGACTAGCCTGGGCAGGCAGGAGCTGCAGAGAGGCGGCAGGACACAGTCTGCCTTGGGCACGAGTGTCCTGCGCCTTCGTAGGCCTGGCTCCCAGGAAGCTGCATCCATCAAGATCCCCCACTTCTGTGCCTGGCTCCCCAGGGGTGTCTCTGGAGCCTCCTGCAATGGGGGCAAAGGGCCACCGCAGCCCCACCCAGCCCTGCCCCCACCCGAGACAGGCTGTGGCCCCCCCCGCCCCGCCCACCTCGCCACCGCACATGCGCTTTGACAGGCCAGGGCAGGGGGTTGCCTGCGGCCCTGTCCTTCCCTGCACCTGCCCCCTCTCCAACGTTTCCATCCCCTCCTCAGGGTGGGCTTCTTTGCAGCGCCTCCCACCCCTTCCCATCGCAGGGTCTCTATTTCCCTGCAGGGGCCCATGTGTCCCTTTGGAATCTGGCTGCCAGGCTCTCTGGGGGGCCCACTGCCAGCCCAGCACCTGGCGCAGGGCAGGCCCCCCATGGACGTTTGTGGAAGGAACAGATGGATGGAACGTGTCTCCCACGAGTCCCCACGAGTCCTTCACACCCTTCCAGCCAAGCCTTCGTTTTCTCCCCCTTCAATCGGCAGACATCGCTCGAGACCATTTTCCCCAGATCACTGTGTTTTAACGGTTCACCCGGCAGCTCTCCCTGGAGAATATTCCACAAAGCCAGCGGCTGGGGAGATGGAAACTCGGTCCCAGCCTCTGCCCAGGGAGTTCCCGTGCAGGGGAGAAGCTGTGCTGGAACAGAGCTCCTCTGTGCAGCGAGTAGGGGAGGCACTCACCGGCCTGCCGACCAGCATCACACATGCCCTGAAGGGGAGAGACACGGCCCGGGGGTGCCGAACCGGTGGGATGAGGACAAGGGCGGGGCACCCTTACCCCGAGGATATAAAACAGGGAGTCATCGCAGAAACCTCCCCCTGTGAAAGTCTGCGGGTCCTTATCTTGGCTTTATTTCCTGCCTCCCACCAGAGCATTTCAAATTAGATGAGGGAGTGAGAGTTAAAAATGCATCCAGCAGACCTTCAGTAAGAGGTCAATTCGGAGCAGAAGAAAGAGGGAAAGGTCTCAAAACCTGACTCGAAGCCTCCAGAACAGCACATCCCTGGGCCCTCCTGAAAGGCCGCTGACCTCCTGCAGCGTGAGCTGGATAACTGTGGGGACGCAAATTTAATGACATGTGTTTCCAGGACGTGCCACAGAAACACTCGAGTTCCATTAACCATTTCTAGAAGCTTCATAAAACCAGCGGTCAGCTTGCCAACTGCCGAGCCCCAATCACCCGTTCCCTCGTCTGGAGGGGAGAAAAAGGCTTTCACCGGCTGCCCCCGGTGAGGCTGTGGGTCTAGTTCCTTGTTGAAAACAACACAAAGACCGCATTGGAGAGAAAGCCAGAACAAAGCAGAGAACTAGGAAGTTGTTTTTTTTTTTTTTTAATTTAAAGATTTTTATTTATTTATTTGACAGACAGAGATCACAAGTAGGCAGAGAGGCAGGCAGAGAGAGAGGAAGAAGCAGGCTCCCTGCGGAGCAGAGAGCCCGATGCGGGGCTCGATCCCAGGACCCTGGGATCAGGACCCGAGCCAAAAGCAGAGGTTTTAACCCACTGAGCCACCCAGGCGCCCCTTTTTGTCTCCTTTTTAAAGAATGCCTTTTTCCGATAATTCTAACTGCCTATCCCCATGTTGACCTCTCCCTCCCCTCCGCCCGTGGCATAGACTGGGTGGCCCATGGCTGGAACGCAGTCCTCTGTGTCCCAAATATGTGGGAACGCTCCCATCGCCCCGCGGACGGCCGTGGGGCATACAGTGTGGACACGTGGGCCACCCGGTTTCTGTCACCCCTCAGCTCTCCCTTTGTAGCAAGGCAGCAGCCACAGGCCGTGGGCAGGTCGTGGGCAGGTAGCTGTGGCTTCCTCCACACCCCGGGGGGCTGGGTGTGGCCCAGTGTGTATGAAGCTCTTGGAATACATCGCGCACCCTGCTGCGTGCCTTACGTTTCTTCCTCGGATCCCAAGCACCAGCTGAACCAGAGACACACACGGGCTCAGGTCACCTGTGAGCCGCCGGCTCCCCAAGTAAGCGGCAGAGACTCCAGGAACCTCTGTCACTTTTAATTTGCAAACTGTGTTTTAATTGAGGATAGACAGTGGCAACCGTCAACCTCGCCGCTCTCGGAAATGTCACGGAGCTCGGAGCTGGCAGGTCCCGCAGATGGGAACTGGCTTCCCGTCTGGGGAGGGATGGAAGGCGTGGCTGCTGGGGCCAGAGCTCGCAGGCAGATGTCAGGGCGATGACATTCTGGCTACGCCACCACCGGGACAGTCCGCGTGCCCCCTCAAATAAAATGTGCGGAGGCTGTGTTGAATCAGAGAATTGGGTCAACAACCTTGGTTTTTTGTTTTTGTTTTGTTTTTAATGCATCAACTCTTTTCGTCTATGCCTCGGGGTCTTGGGGATGCCAGAGAGCAGCCCCGGGCAGCAGCACCCCGGGTAGCACCACGCAGGCTTTCTGGCGGTGGGGGGCGGGGGGAGGAATGGCATCTCTGACCTGCCAATGCCTCCCAGACGACAGCTTCCCATCCCCCCTGGTTCCCATGCTCTGGCACGGCACTGCCTGCTCTGTCGGCACATTTCTGAGCGCCTCCCATCCCCCACCAGGTCCTAGGCTGAAAACCAAAGGCAGAGCACCCTCCCTCCGGCGCTTAAACATAGGAAATAGAGTACTGACTAGCGAGCCTGTTTTATCGAAGCCCATCCGTGGAATGGGTCCAAGGCGGGGGAAAAAGTGTCAGGGACAGAGCCAAGGCCTTGGTCATTAGAAAAGTCTTCTGTCTGGCTTGGTTGGCCCCCCATTGTTAGGGGTCATGTTGGTGCTTTTCCTCGGGCACCGCTGACTGCAGAAGTCAAACGGGAAGAATGCATTTTCCTTCACTATTTAGTTCTTACTTCTTCCTCTGAAGTGTCCAGGGTTAGCCTTAAACCCGAGAGAGAGAGAGAAAGAGAGCCTCCTCTGCTTATAAAAGCATTTGTTTTCTATTGGATTTATTTAAGCAGCGAACTCTCCAATAGATTTTTAATAGTGTATTCATTTATTATATTGGTTGTACAACGTGTGCTCATAGTTAAAAAATAATTCAAAGGGTACAAAAGGGTGCATGGTGAAAATTAACTGACCTTCCCCCTCTGTCTCCCTCCCCATTCCCGGCTTCTCCTGAATTCTTCCAGAGGTACACCCTGGGTGCAGAAGTGCGTGTGTCTATGTATCTTTTCCTTAAACAAATGGTGGCACGTTCCCGACCGGTGATCTACACCTTGATTGCTTCGCTCGCCGCTCGATGTGGAAGCTGATTCCCTATCAGTATATACAGCGCAGCCTCGTTCTTTCCAGCGCCGGCAGAGCCCCTGCTGCCGAGATGTGCCATCATCTCTTTAGCGAGGCCTGAGTGATGGGCGTTCATCCACTGCTGGAATTTTTTAAAGAACTAGATTAACACTGGAAGGCGCAGGAGCCGGCCGGCTGAGCAGGTGCATCGCGGGCGGGGCCGAGACCCCCATGAGAGAACCCCGGCAGCAGGAATTTTAAAGAAGAGCCTCACACGTCTGCCAGGGGCCGCACGTCGGTTTCCTGCGCGTTGCTGGGGGATACAGATCACAGGCCGCTCGCAGTGGCGGTGCCGTGGGGGCTGGTGCTCCGATTGCGTTACCATGGCAACCTGGTCCCAAGCATCATCAGCTGCCTCTGAAAACCTTCACCCCTGCATGGCATCCTGGGAGCTGCCCCTGGGGGTGGGGGGCCCGGGCGGCCTCAGAAGACGGTGCTTCTCCCCGCACCGGGGAGAGGGGCTCCTCCACCGGGGTCCCGTGCCTCAGAGCTCGTCACTGCAGGGGGCGGCAGGGAGGGCGGCCGCGATGCTCCCGGGTGCGACTTCCCGGCTCCCCAGGGACCCCTCGAGCTCCCAGTACCTCGCCTTTCTCTTCAGGGCTTTCACACCCCACCTCGGATCCAAGCAAAGCTGGGGAAGAACCACAAACAAGCCGCACATGTTGGCAAGAGGGAAGGTCTCACAGCCCTTGGGGAAGGAAAGAATCAGCCCGCGGTTGCACACCGGACCCCGTGTACTTTCTCACGGAACCTGTGCAGGGTTCGCACCCCTGGAGCCGGAAGACCCAGCCGGGCCTTCAGAAGACCACCGCCCCACGCTCCGTTTTTCTTCGCCAAGACGACGAACGGCTTTGGCAGTCTACCCATCCTTAAGGGAAGAATTCTGCGATATTCTAACGTATTTATGACTCTGTATAAAAATTAGGAAACCCTTAAAAGACAAGTTTCATATTCAATGTCTTAATTTTGAGTACAGAACAGTAAAAACTTAAAATAAACAAACCCTCGGGCGCATAAAACATCCCATGAGCAGACCGCACTTGTGCTGGCCCCAGAGGAGTCCCAGGGGAAGCAAAGCACCAGCTCAGGCCAGCGCTGGGGTCACTTCTGCCCCAGTGGCGGCTGGCGGCACATCGGCGGGCTCGGCAAAGACACACACGGTCCCACTTCCCCGCCAACTTCACAGGAACCCCCCAGATGATGACTTGGCAGATGGAAAGTCAATCTAATCCCTGCCCCCTGCGCTGAGCCCATCCCTGCGTCTATGAGCAGAATCTGCAAATGCGGCCCCAGGTACCGCCGGACCCGTCGTGTGTGCCCCTCGGCTCCCCGGGAATATTCTGCAAACCGGGGGTCTTCCGACGGGCTTCCTTAGAGTTCGGAAGCCGGAGGGTGCACGCCCGCGGGCAGGCAGCGGGCACGGGGTGTGAGCTGACTGTGTCCGTCTGCCCAATTACCCCAGGCCCGTGTGCACGTCCAGGAGCAGGTTGGGGCTCTGTAGGTCCCACCTGACCAAGGCCCCTCACACCCTCTGTCGATAACCAGACAGTCCAGGCAGCAAAGGACCCGGGCGTGGCTCCTGTGGGCAGAGAGGACATGGCTTTGGGCCCCAAGCCATTCTCGAGGGGGGGGGGGGTGACATGGGGGAGCCCAGCCCTCTCCAGAAGCCATGTGGGCTGTGGACTCCAGCCCACCTTGCCCTGGGGATGGAGGGGTGCACGCGTCCAGCTCGGTCCCGGGGTGGCGGTGGGGACCCGCAGCGGTCTGGTAACAAAAGTTTGTTTTTGTTTCCAGGACCCGCTCCCTGGACTTAGGGCTCTTAGGGAGCCGGGGGCTTTGCGGCAGTGCCCAAAACGCACAGAACGAACTAGAAGGGCCCCCGGCCGGCACACTCGCCCTCTGGGGCTCCCTGCAGGGTGGTACAAGCAGCTCATCATCCAACGCTGGCCCTGGCGGGTGACTGCTCGCTTGTTCTCTGCGGTCTCCATGGGATATCACATCCACTCCCGGTCCCCGAAAGCCCAGGGTCCTGGCCCAACCGGAGCTTCTTAGCCCATCAGATGCAGGAGACGTACCTGCTCGTCCCGGGGACCCACCTCCTACTCCTCACACAGCCCCAGAGCTGGGTGGAAAAACCCAGCAAGGGTCTGGACATGCTCGGTGTAGACTGTGACCAGGACCAGCCCTGACTATGGGCCGTGGCCATCAGGAAGATCCTTCCGGACGCGTGTCCGTGAATTAGGGCGTATCTGCAGGTCAGACACGCTCCCAGATAGACACCCTTGGCGATCACAGAAATGGACGGACGCCCAAGCCAGCCCAGGCGGGAGCGGCGCCCCCAGGACAGCCAAGGGGAGGCTTGGAAGGAAAGGCTCCCTGCGCGGAATCATCTTCTCCAACAGGAGCCTTTGCTGGCGGGGCTCAGGCTCACTCTTACACACCGCCGTGAAGCCAGGGGGCCGTGCCTTGAGCTCCGTCGCCTACAGAAGAGCAAAACCAAGAGCCTGAGAAGAGCTGCATCCGGGGAGCTCAGAGCCCTGGGCTCCGGGCTTCTGGAGCTTCCAGGAGCCACATGTCCCCCTCTGTCTCTGCGTCTCTCGTACAGCAACCTCGCTTTCTACCTGGGTGTCAGAATGGCTGGGTCATCCCAAGTGCGGGGCTGATGGGTCGAGTCGGGGGTCAGGCTGTGCGACCTCATGCATTAGCGCAGATGGCCCCAGTGGCGGCTCTCCAGGACTCCGTGGTCCCATCTCGAGCTGGGAGGCCTGTGCTTGCCACGAGGAGAGGCCTGCAAGCCTGGCCCTGGGCCTGCTGATCAACGTGGTACTCCAGGCCCTCATGCTAGAGCGCTGGAAGGCAGACGGCATGGGTGCCCCCAGAGCCAGAGCGTCAGAGTGGGAAGGACCTGAGGTCATGGGGCCTCACCTCCTGCCTGTCTAGACCCCAAGGGGGCTGCTGTACGAAGCCAAACAGAGACCCCTGCTCCCTAAGAGTGAGGGAGGCCCACCAGTTCTGGCTTTCTTGCCTCTCCCTAACTCCTCCCCGGCACCTGAAGACAGTGCCGGGGTCCTGGGGTGACCAGCCATAGTGTTCTCTCCTTTGGGGTTTCTACCATGGTCCCTTCCAACAGGAACCAACATGGCCTAAGGTCAGACATCTCTCACTGACAAGAGCAAGAGGTCTCCGGGGGCTCAGATGCTGAGATGGTTGGACCACAGGCATCTGAGGCCATCGGGAGCCCCCCTGCCACCCTCTCAGCAGCTGGGAAGAAAGTGTATTCAGGGGTGGGGCACCACGAGGGGTCAGAGGGCTTCCTCCAAAGATCCCCTGCTCATCCTCACCTCCCAGGGGACTTGTTCTTTTCAGGACGGGGGCTGTGGTTCCTGTCCCCCCCGCGGCCAGGGAATCCAGATCCAAAGTCTTGAAGGACACAGCTGGTACCAAAAGAGCCCTTGCCCGACACTGGGGGAGGGGCTGGTGGCGAACCCTGCCCTGAGCTTCTGGGAGCAACCCCGGGCCACCTGGGACCACTCCCTGTGTGCCCTATGAGAGCTACTGGGGGGGCTGGTGGGGCACAGGCCAGGACAAGTGCCCGGGGGGTGTCTTCACCTTGCCCTAAGATGCTGGGATTCCCAGGAGGAATGGTTAACTTCAAATTAATGCGCATAAATGTCCTTTGAACCTCCTAGGGCAGGAAGCGGGCCATCCAGAGTCCTCAGAGTCTCCCTCTCTCTCTCTCTCTCTCTCTCTCTTTCTCTCTCGACTCTCTTGCGTCTCCAGATTCTTTCTTGGCCGGTGCCAGCGTCTGCCGCCCCAGGACCTGCTGCCATGGCTGCAGCCAAAATGCAAAGGCACAGAGACCCTGCGGTGGAAAACAAATGGCAACCTCGTCGCTTACCCGCAGCCGCCCCGGGACATGAATCATGAGTCTCCATCCTGTCACTGAGGCCAGGCGCAGAGTCAGGCTTCTGTTTCCTTCAGAGGCTCATGGGGTGTGAGCCGCAGAGCCCAGGGAAAGGGGGCATCGCTGGGCGTGGGTGGGGGCGGCCAGGATGTGCCCACCTGGTCCTGCCGTGCACTGGGCTCACACCACTCGAGTCCTGGCCCGCAGAGCTCACAAATGTCGGACTGGAGGGGCCACGCTGCCCATCCCCTCCGCAGTTCAGAGGCAAGGAATTTAGAGCCCAGAGCAAAGATGAACGTTCAGAGGTTCCCAGGGAGCTGGGGGCTCAGCTGAGCTCTGATCCCCACCTGCCAGCCCTGGCTCTCCGCCCCACTGTCCCGCGCCCTGTGCCGTGGTCTGGTCTGCAATGGAAAATCCCCAGGCCCCATCCCCGCCCTGGAGCTCTGACAGAGAAGTAACCCTATGTCGGCACCCAGGTGGAGACATGGCTGGGGGTGGGGTCTGAGATCAAGGTCAGTGGGGATTCAGTCCGGCCCACTTGCAAACCGCTACTCAGGACCAGGTGGCAGCTATTCTGGACCATTCGGATGACCCAGGCCCAAGGCAGTGGGATGAAGCCCAGCCAGCTGTCGGGGGGCGGGGAGGGAAGGGGGTTACGATCCCCACCTGCAGAAAAGGTAATACAGGCCCGTACTCCTCTCCTGGACCCATCTTGGGGACCAACAATTACAGAGCCTTCTTAGGAGTATGTTTCCAAATATAGCTCCTCCCTCCCCCACCAGGAGCTGTCACCCTATCATTAGGGCTGCCAAGCAGGCCAGTCCCCTGTGCGGCACACGCTGATCTAGTCCCCCTCTCAAATCCACTTTGGATTCAAGGCTTAGAGCCGTTGCATTCTATCAATAGGCAGAGCTCCATTTTGAGCAGGGTAGCTGGGCACTTGGGGCTCCAGGACCTCAGATCTAAGGGTCCCAAAATTCTCCCATTCTCAAAACCACCATCGGGAGCCATGCCGTGGAAAATGAGGTCCCTGGGCTCGGAGCCTGGAATGTGCAGGTGGGCTCTGTCAGCCCATCGAGGACTCGGCTCCACTATGTACCCCAACCTGTCCCCTGTGGCCAATCGAGAGAAGCCTGGCCAGCCTTGGCCCACCACCCACCCACCCACACCTTCCCTCAGATCAAAACGCACGTCCTTTGCGTCTTGCCTGAGCCTGTCCTTGGGCCCAAGGGCACCTTTTGCCAACACTCTTGAGCCAACATGACAGCCATGAGGGACTGCTCCTGGAACCTCCTAGAGGGCCTGGCAGTTGGAAGGTTCTTGGTAGATATTTCCAGAATAAATGGGTGAGACAGAAGTCCCTACAGCAAGAGCCCAGTGCAGCTTTAGGAATTCCCTGTAAGAGGTCCATGGCATTCCCTCACACAAGAGGCCATTATTAGGTGCCTTCTGTATGCCTAGCCTGTGCTGAGTATCACAGGGACCACTAAAGAGACAGGAGCATCAACTCTGCCCTCCAAGGAGGTAAAATGTGGTTGGACAGAGAGAGTCCCGAGAACCAGACAATATGGCAGGTGACCTCTAGTGCATCTGAGCTTTTCAGAATCCGGTGCCTCTTTCCCCGCAGGAGGTAAGGACAGGAGATGGGGATGTGGACAGCCCTCACATCTTTGGGCCATTCCAAGGTTTCTGGTGACATTTTTGACTGTCACAGCTGGGGCAAGGCAGGGGGCATGAATCTGGCATCTAGCCCAGGTGGTGGTGGGGTCTGTCCGGGGTTTCAGCGCGGCATCCTGCCATGCACCCCAACAGCCCCCAGCAACCAAGTGTCTGGCCCCGCCTGTTGATGGTGCTGAGGTCCAGAAAAACCTGCTCTCCCACAGCAGGCAGGAGCGTGGACTTGAACGCAGCCAGACGTGGCTCTGGGCATGTGGGCGGTCACTTAGGCGCTGCAACCCCATTTCCTTCTCCGCAGAATGAGTGCAACGATAGTCCCTGTTTAGGAAGCTCGCTTCATCTTTGGGAGGACGGGATGAGACGGTGGGTGTCCTGAAGGCTCCAGGGCACAACTTGGCTCAGACCTTTAGTCTCACCGCTATCGGGAACCTAAAAAATTGCCAAACTGGGACAGAAAGTCATGACCTTCGCAGCCTCAACCCAGGTTTTTCTTGCCCAAAGAACATTCCCCCAAGAGAATGTGAGCTGTACCTTGGCTTCCTCTGGGGAGTGGCCTTGGTGCCCCGACGTGTGCCCATCTAAACCCTCAACCCCGGTGATATGGGTAACATGGGGGACCCCCCCAAGGGGGAGGCACTGAGAAAGAGCTCCAATCTGACTGTCCCCCCACCTCTCCGGGAAGACACGTGTAAGTTCCCTCCTGCTTCTACTGCTGGCTCGGGAATTGAGGGTTCTCAAGCTTCTCTGAGTCTAGGAGTTGGGACGGTTTGGGGTATGGAAGCCTTCATCGGGTCGCATGGGTCTTGCCTGAGAAGGACTTACTCTTTCCCAGCACAAAGGAAGCTGGTGTGCCAGGAGCCAGCTTTGCCCCCGGTGCTCATGGCCACGCAGAGGGGGAAGGTCCTGCCAGTCCTCGCCTGAGAAGGGCGTCTTGGGGGGCCCAGAGGGAGGGCTTCTTGGGGGCTGCCTGAATGGTGGCGCTCCTGACACCTGCTGTCAGGCCCCAAGACCACGGAAGCCAGCAGGGAGGGCTATCTTCCACTAACTTTCTGGCAACGGCTTCCATGAACCCCATAGGAAACTCCATGGGAGGTTACGGAGTCAGACTTGTTTTTAAAAAGCCTGTTTTCGACCCCGAGTCCTTTCTACATGACTTCTCCTTCCCTTCCTTCTGGCACCCTGAACTTGACCTTACCCAACACGCAGCACTGACCTCTTCACTCCTCTTGCTGCCTCCAACCTGGTCTCGCCAATCCTTCGCTGTGCTCTGGAAGAGTCATCCTAGGGCGTCTGCCTTCTGTAACCTCTCCCTGCCACCAGCAAGCCCCCACCCCCACCCCAACACCAACAGCCATCGCAGGGGCCCTCCTTCGTGGTGGTGCTGGAACTCCCTGACCGCATCAAGGTCTCCTGCGTCCACCTGTCCAAGAGCCTGTGATGTGCCACGCATATGACAATGTGCAAAAACACCCCCGTGCCTGTAGCCGCCCCGGAGAGGGACAGTAGAGGGTCATACGCACAAATGTGAAATTCCAGCTGCGGTCAGAGTCCTAATGAGGGGCGTGCGGCTGTTGGGAAGGCCGGGCTCGGCTCCCGGGGCAAGGTGGAGACTGACCTGAAGGATGGAACGGTGAGGACTGGCGGAATGGAAAGGGAAGGAAAACTGAGTGTAACAAACCTCTGAGGCTGAGGGGTGCAGCTTGAGGGAGGAAACCGGGCGGACGGCCCAGAACGCAAGGAGGAAGGTGGTCTGCTGTGAGACAGCAGAGGTCATCCGGGGCCGTCTGCCACGCTGAGCATATTGGGTTTCATCCTAAGAGCAATGGGGAGCCACTGAGGGCTTTCGGGGTACGGGGGCAGAGGGCAAGATTAGACTTACTGAGACGAGAGCAGTGGGGACAGGGGAATGCGGGCAGACCAGTGGGGGTCTTGCAGAGATCCAGGGAGAGTAGGAGAAGCGTGGGCCAGTTGGAGGGGTGAAGGGGGCAACGGAGGGTTCTGGAAAAATCAGGACAGTGCAACAACATCCTTAGGTGCACAAGGTATGGGTTGGAGGTGAGGGAAAGGAGCTGCGTTCAGTACTAGGTGGGACAGAAGTAGCTTTCCCCGAGGCAGGACTTTCAGGAAGAAGACCAGACCGGGGGAGGACACCTTGTCGGGTCCAGGGCAGGGGAGGACTGAGGGCCCCCAGGAGAGTCTAGCTCCACTGCACGCTTCAGCCGATGTCCTTTTCCAGCCTGAGGGCTACTTGTTTCACACCAAAATGTACATACTTCCACAGCCAGGGCCGAGCCTCCTGTCACTTCCATCTCTATGCTAGAGAGCCCCCCACCCCCCCACATCCTTCAAGCCAAGCTCTTCCTCCAGGAACCAGCTGGCACCCAGCCTCCCCAGGAAGGGTGCACAAGCCCGAGGTGGCCAGCCACAGCTGGACACGCCTCCCCTCACCACTGCAACGCCTCACCCCACAGGAGCAATTCACACACAGATATTAGCGCCCTGGCTGGATGGTTAAGTTCCGGAGGACAGAAACCCAGCCTTGTAGTCTCTGTGGCCTCCACAAGCCCATGCCCTGGAGCTGTCACTCAGCCCAGGTGTTAACAACGGCCTCCCCTCTGTGCCCAGGAGGTCCAGAGCCGCGTGTACATGTCAGTATGTGCATTCCAAACAGGCTCGGGCGGGGGGGGGGGGCAGGTGCTAGCTAAAACACCTTTCCATCTTGCATTCAGGGCCGAGGTCAAGCAAATGGATCTGTGCAGAAAATGCTCTTTAAAATGCATTACGTGCAGGAGTTTAAAGAGACGCCCGCTGCTCGGTGAATTTCAAAAAGCAGCAAGCCGATGATGAACAACCTCGGGTCGTTAGCGGCGGAGGAGCAAGGGGCTCTGTCTGTCTGCCGGCCAATAAAGTGTGGTCTTATGTCACCTTTGGGCCTTGCTGGAGGGAGGCTCTGGAACCTGTTGGACGGGAAAATGGGGTTCCCTGTTCATCAGAGCATCATACCATAGGTTCTGAATGGGGTGCACTGTGGAAGGAGTCAACCTGTGCAGGGAGGGATCCCCAGGCCCATCACGGGGGTCAGGGTCTCAGCCTCATGGCTCCGGGGCGATGAAGAAACTCTGGGAGGCTGCCTCAAGGCATGCGCCTGCACCGTTGGGTTTTTGTTAACTACCCAGCGGATTCTGGTTTTGAACTTTTCTGTCCTGGGCAGCACTCCGAGATGGGTGGAAGGTTCTGCTAGCCTGGCTTCGTCGGGGAAGAACTTGGTCGATAGTATATTAATTACATCCTTCTGTTGCCTCGCTTCCTAGAGCTGTCAGTGAAATGAAAACCAGGGGGCACAGAGTTATTAACAAGCTGCTATAAAACATGCCCCCTGTCCAGAATGCCCACTGGGCACAGCACGGAGACAACAGAGCCCACGAGGCCACCCTGGAGCTCCTGGGGTCTGCAAACAGACCCTTCTCTTGTGGAGCCACACATCACTGAGCCCAAGGGGACAGACTTGACACTGAGCAGATGAACTCGGGAAAGCGCTCAGGTGGAGGAGTGATGGACAGAGCGGGGACGCAGCCTGCGGCTTGTGCTCACTGCAGCGAACGGAGCTGGCTGTATTACAAATCCATCCCGGGCCTCCTCTGGGCCTGGGTGCCCTGTGTTTTCATGGGGCTCTGCACACAAACAGATACAAGATAAAGGATGGGCCCATCCCGCCAAGGTGAGCTGGAATAGAATCACCCTGGAGACACTAGTGTGTGCAATTACTCATATAGACTGTTCCTTCCAAGGTAGACAGCTTCTCATCGCGGCCGGGGAAGCTAGCTGGGTTTGTGACCTTGGACAAGTTATTTGCTTCTGGGAGCTCCGCCTCCCATCTGCCATCTAGTCCCCAACTCATCTGTGAGCCCACGCCAAGCCTGCCCCTCCAGGACTCCCACACAGGCCTGTTACACAGGTCAGGGCGTGGTGTGCTGGCCCCACACTTGGCAGCCCACACAGCTCCCCCAGGCGAGCCACTGTGCTGATCAGTTTTGGCCACACATTGGGGTGCTGCAGCACAGAGGTCCAGGTACCCCACTGCCCACGGGCACCTTCTTGGTTTCCAGAGCTGGGGATTCTCCTGGTGTTGCGCTTGAACTCCTCACTGGCCCATGCTCCCAGCAGACTTCCTGCCTCCCTCCTGCTGAGGAGACCACAGAGCGTGCTGTGGAGACAAAAGCTCGTGTCACACTGCTTGGGCCCAGATTTCAGTTTTACCGCCAAATATGGGCATCCACGGGGTGTGGGGGGGTGCTCCAATGTAAACACTCAAAATGGCACCTGATACAGAGGAAAACCCCAATAAATCGGTTTCTGATTAGAGCTATTACAATGATCATGACTCCGGTCTGGGAAGAAAGTGGTGGTTGCTGTGTGCCTGCCCCCACAAGGATATCTTGCTTTGTCCTCCTTGCTGCCTGAGATCCACAGTACAAAGTACAGTTCTGGGTCTTCCTCTTTGTGCGGGGACCCCGTGCGGAGCCCCTCCATCTCTCCCCAGTTCTGGAGGGAAATGTGGCTTGTGAATCCCCAGCCACCAACAGAATCCCACCTGTGAACCTGCTTCTTATCCAAGACTCCTTCCACAGGAAGAGGCCAAGGGGTGGCATATTGAAAATAGAGGCTTTCCCCCAGGAAATCCTGGCCTCTGAGGTCTCTGGACGATGAAGTGGGCATCCCTTCCCAAAATCACAGTTCCACACCACCCTCTGGGGCAGGGAGTGCTCTCTGGTGTAGGGGTTGGGCTGGGAGCCATGTGCGGCTGTTTAGAACGAACACCCAAAACACAACAACCTCAGCAGGTGAGCAATCTGCAGAACTATTGGGGCATCTTACATCCTTTTCGCTGTGGCAAGTTCTCAAAATCCAGTGTGTGTTTTGCTCCGATAGCATGTTGCGATCTGGATTCTACATTTTCATCAGAAGTACTCCGTGTGCCTTTAGAGTTCATGAAATGTAAAGCCGAAAACACAGATACACGCGCTCGAGTGGTTGCAAACAAACTTTAAGGTTTTCCAATAACTGAGTCAAGTGTTTGGTTTTTGAATTTTCATTTTGATTGAGTAAAATGAGACATCCGTTCCTCTGTCACATTTCAAACACTCAAAAGCCACGTGTGGCTGGTGGCAGCGGACGGTACAAAGAATGTGTCCTCTGTCGTCCCAGGAAGTTCTGGTTACTGGGCAGAGCAAGCTCTAGAACCATGCTGGGGAGGTGGGTGGCTGTGTAGATGCAGACCCCAGCCCTCAAATGGGCACAGGGTTGTAGCGCAGAGTCCACGGCCACAGCGAGGCTGTCAGCTCCACGACCCATGTGTGGGTGGAGAAGCTGTAAAGAGCTGGACAGAGTTTCAGAGCAGGGCCTCCGGAGACAGCCGTGCATCCAGTTCTAGCCCTGCTTCCCACTAGAGCATTCTACCCTCTTCACTTCCCCGGGACTCCTGCCCCACTGATTTTCAAGGTCGGCAAAACCTCCAAGTATCCCTGTGAGTGTGTTGTAATGTTATGGGGCTGGCACAGGTGATGCACTGAGTCTCTGTCAATGAACAGCAGTAATTTTTTCCAGTTCTCTTGCGCAACAAACTGAAACTTGCCTCTTTGTACCTTACACCCTCCCACCTTCCTTCTGTTCCCTGGAGCTGAGCAGAGACAAACTGATGGCCCAGCCACACAACAGGCCTTCAAACATTCAAAAGCAACTCTCGCATCTCCTTAATCTTCTCTTCCTGTACTCTAAACCATCACATCCCCTCTGTTTAGTACCATGGGAGAAGAAACCTAGTAATCAGCTATCAGGCATCCACACTTTAGTGAGAATTTTCTCATCAGCTTACTTTCCCCTGTAGGGGTGGTCAGGTAAACAAACAGTTCCACATTCCTGGGAACAACTGACCCCAGGCCACGGGGCCCAAGGTTACAGCAGGAGGACCCGTGGACAGAAGGACAGCAACAGAATTAGAAGGTTTACAATCTCTGGCCATTCGAGGCCTGGATGGAGGGAAGCTTCCAGAACTGTGTGGTTGATCCTGACGACTGCAGTCATTCCCAGCAGCATGCATGCAGAGAGCCAGCTGGGAAGTTTCAAGATGCTGCCGTGGGCACCCCAAGTCCATGTCTACGTGACCAAGCTCCTACAAAAACCCTGGAGCCTTCAGGGAGCGTCCTAGAGGCAGGACTCATGCATATGGTGTCCCCCATGGCGGGGAAGAAGCAGGTGCTGTCCATGGCTCCAGCGGGGAGGACCACTGAGACTGCTGCCTGGTGCTCTTCCAGCCCTGCCCCTGGGCTGATCTCCCTCTGCCTCCTCCATGAGGGGAAGCTGTGAGTGCAAGAAGGCAGCCTTGCTGAGTGCCAAGGGCACTTCTAGCAGATCATTGAGCTTGGAGGTGACCTGGACTTGGGTAGTAACTTTGCACAAATTCTCCAACCGTCTGGGCATCTGTGCCCACAGCAAACTGGGGAGGTGGGTAGAGCTTCCCTGGTCCTCCCAGGCTGTTTGCATTTAGGCCGGGTGCATGGGCTCCCGGTGTTTTCACTGAACGGACAGGTCCCCCACGGTATAGGTCCTTGGTGTGTGCACTGTTCGCTGGAGCTTCCGCAGCCCGGCAAGTGTCCGTCCCTGGCGCGGCCTCTAAGGCCCGGGGCCTCGCGAGTGGACGTGGGCATCACAGAGGAGCCGCCGCCGCCACCCCACGACACTCCTTGCGTCCACCCCGCTACGCCCGTGGGGAGGCTGCACAGCCAGCCCCCACCCCCCGCCCCTCTGCTTTCCGAATCTCGCCTCTTGTCTAAGAAGGGCTCCAGGAGCCTCGGCCCCGCCTGGCCGATGTCACCTCCAGATCGGGGCGTGGTGGGAGTCGCAAGGCTGGACTTTAGCATCGGCGACACCGTTGCTGCTGCCGGCATGACTTCCAGCTGCCTTTGCACGGACGGGAGCGAAGTGACCCAGCGTGGGCACAAGAGCAGGGACCCTGGAGTCTGCGTGCTCAGCTCCCAGCTCCGCCGCCCAGAAGCCCCCTCTGCTCCCCTCCTTTCTCATCTGCAACCGGTGAATTTACAGGGACTATGTTGTGACCCGGCGGGTATGCTGCGTGGGTGTCGGTCACTCGCCCACCCCTCTGAGGCCCTCCTCTGGCCTCTAGACCTTTCGGTGCCTTGGCTTTTGGCCCGCTGTCCACACCGGGGGCCCCTTCGTGGCCGCTGTCGGGTCCTCCCCGGGGGAGTCCGGCCTCGCTCTGCCCTGCGTCTCCCCAGTAGGGCCAGGGCGTCCGGGGGGCCTCCAGGTAGATGGGAGCCGGAGGGTCTGGGTTTACCCCGGCAGCCCCCCCGCCCGCGCCACCTGGGCCGCCGCACCCGGTGACTCCAGAGGCTGGAGGACCCCCGCCCCCGACGGCGCCCGCAGAGGAGGCCCAGCTTCTCCAGGACGCCCTGCCCGGCACTTGGGAGACCCACGGGCACTGTCTGACCAGAGGCCTGCGGGGGGGGCGTGGAGGTCTGGCGTGGACTCCCTGTAGGGCCGCTTCCAGAGGGGCAGGAGATGCCAGGAGCAGGAACAGGAGCATCGGCAGCCTCGTCCCCCTGGCCAGGGAGCTCGCTGTGGGACCCAGTCAGTGCCCCCGCCCTGGGGGGGGAAGGAGGGGCCACAGCAGGGAGAGGCGACCAGGTGGCCAGGCCAGGTGCTCCTGAGAACATGGAGGGATCTGGGGGCGGGGGGGTCTGAGGAGCCGAGTCCTCTCACCAGTGCAGGAGTCCACGGTCGAGCATCCCAGACGAAAACAGCCGCAGAGACGTGCTCCTTAGAACCAACCGGAAAAGGAAACCACTAGAAGAGCATCGTGGGGCCCCCTGGGTGGGCAGAGGGAGGGCTTTTTCCTCATAAGCGCTCAGAACTCTTGGCTTTAAGATTACGTTCATGCACTACTTGGCTAAAAAAAGAAAAAGTGAGAGCGATACTAGATCTCCTAAATTCCTGTAATGAGGTGGGAGGTTGCGGGGTGCAGAGTGGAGGACCGGTTCCCGCTCCCCTGCAGGTCGAGCAGCCGCCAGCGGAGCCGTGGCGGGGGTTACGAGGAAGGAGGCGAAGTCAGAGCTGGTGCGGACAGGTGCCCGCGTACCGCCGTGCACAGGGAAGCCGGCCGCGGTGTGCCCGGAGGGACAGGGGCCTTAGCATGGCGAGGAGGGAACGCGGGACAGTCAGCCCCTGCGGGCCGCAGGTGGCGTCCAGCGTCCAGATCACAGGTCTGCTGCCTTCGTCTGTAAGGTTTCATTTCTTATAATGCGCGTGGATTTCTACTGTAATCGCAGAAGAGCTTAGGCCATAAAAATATATAAAGATCGATTTAGAGGGAATAAATGTAACTTCGTGTTCTTACTCGACCACTCCACGGCCCAGGAAGCCTTGGAGGGAGGGGCCCAGGAGGGATCAGAGGAGGGAAGAGGGGGTCAGCTGGGGAGTAAAATTGGGGCCACGGGAAGGGGACGCTTAGGAGCTGGTCATGTCACTCTCCTGGTCAGGTTGCAGGTAAAATACCGTTACTTGGGGGCACCTGGGTGGCTCAGTCGGTGAAGCGTCTGCCTTCGGCCCAGGTCGTGATCCCAAAGTCCTAGGATCGAGTCCTGCATCAGGCTTCCTGCTCAGCGGGGAGACTACTTCTCCCTCTCCTCCCTGCTCATGTTCTTTCTTGCTATCTCTGTCTCTCTCAAATAAATAAATAAAATCTTTAAAAATTAAAAAAATTGAGAAAAATGGATAATTTCTTAGTACAAGTCTGTCCCACAAAATATTGGGGACAGACTTACACTAAAGAAGTATCCGTTGTTGGGGCGCCTGGGTGGCCCAGTGGGTTAAAGCCTCCGCTTTTGGCTCAGTTAATGATCCCAGGGTCCTGGGATCAAGCCCCGCATCGGGCTTTCTGCTCCGCGGGGAGCCTGCTTCCTCCTCTCTCTCTGCCTGCCTCTCTGCCTACTTGTGATCTCTGTCTCTGTCAAATAAATAAATAAAATCTTTGGAAAAAAAAAAAAAAAAGGAAGTATCTGTTGTCTATCTGAAACCCCAGGTGACCGGCGGTGCTGTGCTCGAGTTTACTACCTGGCAGCTCTGTGTTGTGAGGACCCGGACCCCTTCGAGAGCTTGACAGAAACCACGGGCCTTTCTTCTGGAAGAGTGCCTCAGCCCCACTCTGCAAACAATTCCAGGGAATCCATGAGACCCTCTGGAGGTCTATCCATGGGTTCAGATCAGAGCTCAGCAATCACCTTCTGCAAAGCTAAGTATCTGCAAAGTATTCTGCAAAGATAAGTATCTTTAGCCAAAGCAGCCATACATAGCCGAGATGTTCACACCGGCACAGCCGTACGCCAATAAAACATTATGGGAAATTCAAATTTCAGTTCCCATAATCTCTGTGTGTCAAGAGAAACCTTCTTCTTTTAAATTTTTTCAAACCATTTAAAAATGTAAAAGCCATTCAGAGCTGGCAGGTGAAAGTATGCCGACGCCTGCTCCGGCTGGGTCTCCTCCTTCGGCCCTTGGTCTCCTCCTCCCCATTTCTGCTGCAGCCCCCTTTAGAAGGAGGCGTGAGGGGCGCCTGGGTGGCTCAGTGGGTTTAAGCCTCCGCCTTCAGCTCAGGTCATGATCTCGGGGTCCTGGGATCGAGCCCCGCATCGGACTCTCTGCTCAGCAGGGAGCCTGCTTCCTCCTCTTTCTCTCTCTCTCTCTCTGCCTGCCTCTCTGCCTACTTGTGATCTATCTGTCAAATAAATAAAATCTTTAAAAAAAAAAATAGAAGGAGGCGTGAACAGTTCAGGGGGCATGTGTTTTGTTGTTGTTGTTGTTGTTGTTAAGAAAAACAATTGTCATGGAAGGAAAAAGGGCAAGTGCCTGTGTGGTCCTTCTCTGACGACGGAATCGCAAGCTCGTCCTCAGCCTTGGGCCCCCTGCTTCAGTGCTACTGGAGAGAAAAGTCAAAGTGGGCTTCGGGGTTGCGTGGCCTGAGCAAAAGGCTGTCCACATGGCCCTTTGCTACTGGCAGAAGAGGACCCCGGTGTATCACATGGCTCCTAGGATGGTCTTGGTGCTTCTTGGAGGAGGGAAGGGGGGAAGAGGGTAGATGGTCAGGGTGTCCAGCAGCATGGGAGGTCATGGGCAAGTCTCCTTGTGATTCTAGTCCCTACCCCGGGCCCTACCTAGGTCCCCGGGGATGGCTCTCCCACAGGGTGGTGGCTTTCTCAAGGAGTTCAGGAGGAGAAGTTACGTGGGCCACCTCTTCTGTCTCCTTGCTATCAGACATTTGCTGATTTGCGGCCCTTCTGGTACAACGTCCCAGCCACTCGTATCCAGCCTGCTTGCTGATGTTGGACCCCAGGGTGGGGCGGTGCTGGGGCAGTGAGGGTGGGTGTGGCCTCCCAGTGTTGGGGGATGCACAGCCTGGGTTGGCCTCTTCCAAGTTTGGGGCCCCTCCACAGGAAGGTGAGCCAAAAGGGGACAGACCGTGAGGTTTTCACGAGGCTGAACGTACTCGATTCGAGGGTAGTGTTTGCCCATCTCCCAGTGCCTAGAATGCTACTGGCCCAGAGGATGTGCTTGGCCAGTGTTGGTTGAATGAATGCATGATGGAACCAGCTCTGAGATTCAGTCCTTCTGGCTCCGGTTGCTCTTAGGAAGTCTTAATGCTCTCCCTTTAACAGGAACCCGCCTTAGAAGGTGGTTGCTTTTTAATGCCTTTTCTCGATAAAATAAAAAGTGGCTATCTTCCCTCTAATTATTTTTATTTTTTTACTGGCCTGTAAAATCTCAAAATCTGGGGCCCAGTCCATCAGCGTGTGAATTGACTGGAGAGGAGTATCCCCGAGAGCCCCTGAAAACAGTGCCTAGGGACCCACCTCCCCACATCTACCAGAAAAGATGTTTGCAGACAGGATGTGTCTGCTTTGTAAAACAAGGCATTGCGAAGTCTTTAATATTGATCTCTGGGAAACACTGAGGATGCTGGGGCTCAAGCCAACACACATTAAAAGGCTAGATTTTTCAAGGCTTCCCAGTGGGATCTACAAGCTCAGCATCTGTTTTTGTCCCCTTCCCCCATCCCCCTGGAAGAGGCGTTCTAGGTGGGGTGGGCCTACCCCTCCCGGAGCCCGCAGGAGGGATGGAGAGGAGCGGAACCCATTACACCTGAATAAAACGGCGGAAGGAGAAGTGACAAGGGAGCCAGGGCTGAGCCACCTTGGGTAGCCAGGCAGGGGAATGAGTGGAGAACAGATGTGCTGAAATTTCATTAAGAGGGTCTTGAAAATCAACCTGTCAGGATTAGACACTTGTTCTTTCCAAGTGGTTTCTACATTTTCAGGGTTTTCTTTCTTTCTTTTTTTTTCTTTTTTTTTTTTAAAGGAAATAAATAATTCTGCAGATCCTTCTCCCCAATCAGTAGAGCCTGCCTTTGAAATTAACCATTTCTCTGGCTTTCCCCTCTGATTGGGATCGTGTTCCTACTGGGTCTCTCTGAAGTGCTATTGTGCCCAGCGTTGTTCGCTTAGCCACACACAATGTAACTTCGAAATGTGATGGAAAAAAAATTAGCATTTCCAGTGAACTGGAAAGAATGCATCTGATTTCAAAATGTGTACTTAAAAAGGAAAAAGTGCACCCAAATTGATTCTACCAACTGTAGGGCATATTCTGCCAAGCCAGACCTGAAATGCATTTCTGCAAAGGGACAACTTTTATTTATGATTCTTTAGAGGAAGGAAATATGAAGATCCATGCACAGGATAAAAAAAAAAAAAAGAAAGAAAGAAAAAGCATCTTGAGGCTTTAATATAGCTTGGATTAATCAAAGTGCCTGCTTTTAAGCTGTTGCCCCCACAGAGGAGTGAATTAATGAGCGATTTATGCAATGAATATATTTTTTTCTTTAATTATCTAGGTATTTCAGACAAGCTTGCTCCTTCTGACTTGAATCCTCCTGATACTTCTCTGAAATTCCAGCTTCACTGTGCATGGGTAATTACTGCCTGCAGTTGTTCGGAGAGCAAGTCTCGGGGAACTGAAGCCTCTCTCGCCCCAACCCTCATGCAAATCAGGTGGGTTGCTCACCACTCAACCTCTGCCGTAGCCTGAAACCTTTTGAATGGAGAATCCATTTTGGAATTATTCTTAGGCCGGTGTCTCCGAGGTCGGTTTGAAGTAGGGTTTTGTTTTTTTTTAATAAGAATGCGGACCCTGAACCCCACCCCTGGAGACTGAGAACCAGCAGGTCTGGGGTGGGGCCTGGGAGCCGTTATTTTGGTATTTCTAAGGTTTCCCCCGCCCCCCCACCTAGTCTCCAAGCAGAGTGGCAAGCCCTCCGCGCCCCACCACACCCACACCGAGGAGAAAGCCTTCAGTTAGACAACTTAGCTTATCTGCTGCCTTACAAGGGATCTGTGGACCCAAGGCCGCACCCAAAGGCTGGAGCTGTGTGAAGGGCGAGAAGATGGATTTTCCCTTCTCCCAGAACAGGCTCGGCTGTAATTCAGACCCCCAAGAAATGTGCAGGGTGGGGTGGGGGGCTCTGGAGACTGACCAGCTGAGCTACGGTCTGTGTTGCCCCAGTGACCCCTGACTACACTGGGTCTCGTTCTTAGGTTCCATGATTGTCCAGGTTCCAGGAAATGGGGAGGGGATGGGGACACCCGGTGGGTGGAATTCCCAGGCTAGGGCCTAGAGCATGTCAAGGTCAGTCTTATCTCCCCCTTGCAGCTTTCCCAAAAGGACAGTCAGGTTTCGGGAAACAATAGGTGGGCACCGCCAAGAAGCCTGGAGCTATTGAAAGCTCTGGGCCACAAATGTCAGTGGGAGGATTGCCCCTTCCTCTAGCAAAAACAATCCTGGGCTTACCTGAGTGTGGGGGCAGGGCCTCAGGCCCCTCCGATGCCCTGGCCTCCAGGCCACCCAGCCCGTAGCCCCCGTGTGGTTTTGGGGACTCTCCTCCCCACCAAGCCCTCTTCCAAGGCCAGAGGAAGGGACTTGGGAAGGGGCAGGTGCTCAGCCAGCTCCAGAGGAAAGTACTGGATGGATGGGAAGAACAGGACCCCTTCAGGCCCTCGCCTGTCTGTCAGCGCCCCACCTCCGCCCCGGGTGGGGATCAGGGAGCTTGGGCCCAGATCACAGGTTCATGTCTTTCCCACCTTGCCCCCACTTCAAAGTAAAGGGGGGAGCTCGCTCCTGACACAGGTGGAGACAGGCCCACGCTGGCATCTCAACTCCCCAACCGAGAACTTTCGGGAACCAGAAACCCCAAGTTCAGGAAAGGACAAGAGTGGCCTCTCCTTCCGGCCACCCCTCCCCTTTGCCACATTTCCATTAGCATCAAAATCATAGCGTCCAGAGCCCTGGTGACTCCCCGGCTTGGATAATTATTTCTTCTTGTTTCCATTCACATTCACCGGCAAACTTCATTAGACCCTGGTGTATAAAATGGTCATCTTCTAGTACATTCGGCCACCTGAGTCCACAGTCCTGCTGCACTTGCCTCCCAGCCTTCCACCCCATGCCTACTGCCTCCTGTGGGTACGGGGATGAAGCCATCGCGACAGGGGCCTGCAGACGGTGGCCTCATACCCCGCCCCCCTGAGAATATGCTTCCCCTGTCTCCACATCCCCCCCTAGACCGGTATTGATCTGGGTTGAAGAGAGCCATATCTGTTTTGCCTTTCCCAAGCAAAGGCACAGTAGCGTTGGACAGAAGGGTTAACGTGGTTTTCCGGGAGAGACTAACCACCAGAAAGGTGTACGAGGCCCACGCACTGGGTGACCAAATGAGCAGGCACTCTGGGTCTTTTGAAGGTGAACGGGAGAGTTAGAGACCCATGAAATCCCACCTCCATGTAGCAACGACTACGCACCGCCCTTTGCCCGTTCGGTGAAGATTCTCTTTGCCCCCATCAGAAGACACCATCATGCCCTTCTCCACTGGAGCCCCTCTAAAATGTACTTTGGAATTCCCTTGCATCTAAGTACCCCATAAAGCAATAGCTCCACCCTATCCATTAACCAGTTTTTGGACCCTGGATCTTCTGAGGGAAGTTTTGTCCCAGGACCTATTTCTGGCACTGTCTGTCTGCAATCTTTCTGAGATGGGCTGCAGAAAAGAGTCGATCCAGCCAAACCCTGGGGTTTGTTAGGCATCTTATCAGCTTAGGATTTGTGGCATCATTGACACGGGAGGACAAACAACGTGTCCTAAAATGGAATGGGAAGTGGAGGTCATCTCTGTGCAGAGGCGGACAGGCCCAAGGAGGAGCTCACTGTGGGTTGGGCAGCCTTCCGCCTCCCACCCGCTTACCTGCATCCGCTGCTTGCAGAGCATAGAAAGCTCACCGCAAATGCCTATTTCTTCTCTTTTCTTGATCACACTGAGTTAGAATCCAAGAGGTCCGATCACTGGAAGTAAAGTCACTCTGCCAGGGAGAGGGGTGACAGGGCACGGAGCCGCGTGCTGTGAATTTCAGCCCGCCCCGTTTCTGTATCTGTGGGTTTCGCGGATCTGCTGGCTTCGCTGTGCTGTTATTTACTTAACATTGTTTTGCGTTTGCATTATTAAGTAGATTACTTCAAAGTGAACATTTACACTGCTACAGCGAATGGAAAAATCTGTATCACTTGCCACAAATTGGAAATACACATAAAAACAAGCCAAGGCTGATCAAACGTAATAATGGCAACCCTCGCCAGGGTCTAGGGGGCCAAAGGTCCGGGAACACGTCTCAGCCCACGGCTAGTGGGTGTCGATGACTGGGTCACAGTGTGGAAGACACCAAAGTATCCCGGAATGTTAGAAAAGCAAAAAATCCTTAGAGAACTGAGGCCAAGTTTGGAAACGTCCCGAGGTCCAGAGTGGGCGTCCTCGAGGCGACACACTTGCGTGCCTCGCAGGAATTCACCGTCCCTTCCCAACGGTGTGGTTTTTTCATAACAAATTAGCACAGTGTGTGGTTTGTTTGTGTTTCTTCGTAAAGGAAATTTAATTTTATGTATTTATTTCTGAGCACTTATTTCTGGTTCAAAAACCAAAACACAAAAGGGTGTGCAGGGAGGCGCCCTGTGGCTTGTCCCTCTCTCTCCCTGGCCTCCCCGTCCCCCTCCTGGGAGCCAGCCAGCCGAGGGACACACTAGGTATATACAAGCCAATGCATACGTGTATATTTTTTCCTTTTCTTATAAACACAGATGGTCACATACTATAAACACTGTTCCCCACCGCGGCTTCAACAAT
The DNA here is from genome assembly GCA_004024625.1 of Mellivora capensis. Classification (NCBI taxonomy): domain Eukaryota; kingdom Metazoa; phylum Chordata; class Mammalia; order Carnivora; family Mustelidae; genus Mellivora; species Mellivora capensis. Next base: position 20,290 of record PISX010008757.1, on the reverse strand, counting down.
GTGGTGACGCATCTCCTCTTACTATACAATGAGCCTCCGGGTTCTGTTTTTAGCGCTCCGTGCTAATTCCATTGCAAGGGAGGAATGGGTTTATTTAACTGGCTCTTGTGGCAGGCTTCTACGCGATTGCCGCTTGTTGTTGTTACGGAGCGCTCGGCAATGAATAACCCTGGGTATTCATCATCCCCCGCCTGGCCAGGGCATCGGAAGGATAAGTTCCTGGCAGTGCAATTAGCATGAGTCTTAGAATGTTGTTCGCACATGCTTGCGATGTTCCCGTCCCGTGGGACCAAGGGCTTGGCCAACGAGGTCAAAACGTCGGGGGACAGGAGCTCCAAAGAACTGCTTTTTATTTTCTCCAATTTAAGACCAGGCCTCTCCCCATCTCGATCTTCGGGGGTGGGAAAAAAAACAACAACAACAACAAAAAAAACCCACGGATAATTCAGTTGAGCTGCACTCCCCCTGACTGGGTTCTCCATGAATTATGGATTTTTAAAAAGACGGGAAGGGAGGTGAGGTATTGAATTTCCAAACTGGTTTTATCTGACTTAATTTAAAGTTCATCTTCTGCTTCGGGCTTCAGGCGCCGGCAGGCTAAGTGGCCGCAGCGGGCCTCTCCGGGCCTTCCCACAGTGGGTGAGTGGGCTCCCACACTCCCTGGAGACACGAGCCCCTTCTGGGCTTTCTGCTGGGGGCGCTGCCAGAGCATGGCCTTCCTGGCTGGCATTATTTGTGGGGAGCCCAACGCCCCAACTGTAACCTCATGGGGATGGGACTTGTCCCAAACACTTAGGGGCTCCTGCCTCTGTGAGGGGTCAGGTGGGCACTAAGGGAAGACTTTTGAAGGCAGAAAACGGACAACAGGGGCAGTGAGTCGGAGACGCAGCTAATCGGCAACCGGATCCGGGGGCCTGAACCCTCTCCTGGAGGGCCTTGCCTGAGAGCACCGAGCATGGCCAAGCCGTGGCTCTGTGCGGCCCTGATCCTAGCACTCCCGCATTGGACCGTTCAACCTCAACTAGAGACATTTGGGGTTGTCAGGACTTGGGGGTGGTTGGGGGCTCTTACCATTCTGTGGGTGGAGGCAAGAGAGGCTGCTGGACACCCCACGGCGGAGAACTACCCCATCCCAGCTCCATGGGTGAGAAAGCCAGCCTTAGCCCGTCCGTGAGACACCATCCTAATGAATGGTGTCCTTGAAGGAATGAAGCACCTGGCCCACTCACCTGAGGGCAGGAGGCAGGCTGGACACCCTCACCACCCCCGTTTCCTGGTCTCTGGCCTTAGAAGACCCTCACTGAGTCCCCCATCACCTAAATGTCCATGCTGCAAAAACGTACACATCAGCTTGGAGGGAAAATCTGTGAGACGGAAGGTATCTCTGTATTCTCAAGGACTTTTCTCCTCTGAGCTCGAAGAGCTTCTCCAGGACAGTGTTACTTTGTATCCCTATAATATAATGTGAGAAGGGACAGCTCTTCTCACTTTCCAGAGAGACACATTTCCCAGAGAGCTGTTCCTGACAGCTAGTTAGTGGGAGAACTGGATCAGAATCGTTAAGTCCTGAATAACTTTTTTTTTAAATAAAATGAAGACAGCTCTTTTTCTCCTGATTATAAAAATGATACATGCACATTGTTCCTTAAAAAATTCAAACAGTATAGGAAAACATAAGGAAGAAAAATAAAGAATTACCCAAATCCTTCCAGCAAGAGATAAACAAATGTAATGTCTCGGTGCCCGTCCTTCCCGCCCTTAGCCTCCGTGTGCACGGGCGTGCGCGTATGTTACCCACAAGGCCCTGCTGCCCGCTTCAGGGTTTCTCCACCTGCCCCAGACTTTTGGGGCTGGATTACTCTCTGCTGTGAGGCCGTCCTGGGCACAGAAGGGGGCTCAGCAGCACCCCTGGCCTCTACCCACTACATGCCCAGAGTATCCTCTCATCCCTGAACTGCAAGAACCCAAATGTCCCCAGACATTGCCAAATGTCCCTCGGGGGTGTGGGGGGGGGGCAAAACTGACCCCAGTTGAGAACCCTGGAGATCAATGGAATCATGTGCCTCCTGCTCTGTATATGTATGTATATATGTATATATAGTGTGTGGAGAGAGACAAAAAGAGTACGGGTTATGACTTTTTGTGTCCCCTGGTATTTAGCATCAGAGTGGCCAGGCTCAGGGACCAGCTGTGATATTTACGAGATCAGAGCTGCAGGTAGATTACTTGACGTCACCGAGCCTCACTTTCCGGCGTCTCCAGAAACTGGAATAGAGCACCTGTGTCAAGAATGACCCGATGGGCCCATCCAAAGTTTTTGCTTCAGTGGTCTCACCAGGGACCTAGCTCTGGGACCCCGAGACGGGAAGGAGGCTGGCCCCTTCCCAAGGAGGAGAGGCAGGCTGCAGGGTGATTTATTCCAGGCTCTGAGGCAAGAAGAGCGGCAAGGGGGCTGGTGCAGACAGAGTCGTGAGGTTCTGTTTGTGGGCTTTGTTTTTTAATTCAATTCTTTTCAAAAACAGATGAGGACACGTCTGCTTCAATCTAGTGTGCTAGGTTTTTTCTTTTCGTGTAAACTTTGGTTTCTTTTGAGCTTTAGATATTAAAAAAAAAAGACAAATGTATGAGATCAGTTGGAGGTTTGAGCAAATTGGTTTAGTCCATTGCCAGGGGAATTGGGGAGGATGAGTCACAGTCCTCGGGTTGTCGGATTTTTATAAAGTAGCGTATGGTTTCAGTGCTGGTGCAAAGCCTCTGGGTCCTTGCTCTCCCCACCCCCATTCACACCCTCCCCCCACCTCTGCATGCACTCCCCTGGTCCCTGAAATGCAAAGTCCAGGACTGGCCCACTTGGGACCACATCGGTACGTGGCAGGGACCCTCCCTTTACCCATCTCAGTGGGACTGGCAGAGCCTCTGACTGCTTCCTAAAATGATTTCCACTCCTTAAAACGTCAGTGAGTCCCCTGGCCTTAGGATGACAAGCACAGCTCTTCCCAGGGCCCACAGGCCCTGCTTGGACCCCTGTTTCCCTCAGGTCGCCTAGACTTCCTTGGGCCCCTCCTGCCCCTGTGGTTCTCTGCCACAGGGCTTTGCACCTGCAGCCCTGCCTCTTTGCCTGGTAATGCCTCCCTGTCAATCACATCTCGGCCCCACAACGCACCCTCTGGGAGCCGACCCGCCCCTCCGCTCTGCATCCTGGAGTTGACCCGTGCTTCTGTGATTCTGCGATTAGTCCCACTGGGCCATGAGCGCCCTGACGGCTGAGGCCCCAAGTTTGTTCACTAGTGTATCACCAGGGTTTTTACACAAGGCTGAGCACAGTTGATGAGTATCAGAAGGAAGGAAGGCAAGAGGAAGGGAAAGGTGGGAGGGGAGACCCCCAATCTTTACAAGTTTCTTTTTTTTAAACTTCAATATCCCAGTCATCCCTATTCAAGTGGTACGTGAATATCAGCGCTCCCTGTCGGCCCCCTCCTCCTCTCCTGGGGGCCGAGGTGAGCAGCCCCATTAGCAGGTTGGGGAGACACGTCCATTAAGCCACGTGCGATGGCGGTCCGCTAGCAGCCAGCACGTGGGAGGAGGAATGACTCAGTGCCTCCCCGGCATGAGTGACCAAATGGCCCACTCCTGCCTTCCCGAGGAGCCGTCCTCCACCTGTAATGGAGAAATTATGTGAGGCGTAATTTATAGTAAAAATCAAATGAACATTAATTCTGGTGAGTCACCCATGAAGAAAGGGCGCCCAGTGGCTGTGGACGTGGGCTGTGGTTGAGGACGGCTAAATGTTTAATCAAAGAGAGAGGCAACCGCACTGCACAGTGTGGTTCCTAAAGTTTGGGGTGGCAGGTGGGCACTGCTGTCCGAGCCCTTCTGGGTGCCACAGCCCCACATCCACTGCGTTTGGGACTCCCGAGTTCGGAAAGCAGGTGGCCGACAGCCAGCTAAGCTCCCTTGTTTTATAAAAGGGGACTTCAAGACCAGGGGGAGACGCCAACTTACTGCATGTCCTGCCCCAAATGGCCCCTTCCCCAGCTGTGCCTGTTCTGCGTCTTCCGAAGCCTCCTCTGCAGAGGCCTGGGGTGCCCTGCCTCCTGGGCTCCCTGCAGCCAGCACTCCTCTCTTCTCCCTCTGCCAGCCTCCCTACCCCTCCATCTCCAGGCTTCTTGAAGGAACTTTCCCAAATGCAAACTGATTGTCGCCTGTCTGAAATCCTTCAGTGGCTCACCGCGGCCCTCTCAGTAAAATCCAAGCTCGGGGTGGAGGTTGAGTCCTAAGGGTCAAAGCCTTCCCACACATTCCCCCCACCCCATCATGGACACACACTTCCCTGCTGCCTAGCCACCTTGCTACCTCCATGTACATGCCACCTCCTCTAGGTAGCCCTCCCTGCTTCTCCTGGCTGGGCCCCCGTTATTCACCTAGTCACAGGCTCTAAGCTCTACAAGGACAGGCCCATGTCCATCTCGTCCTGCTCTGTGTCCCTGGGGCCCCAAAACAGGGCCTGGCATACAGTATTAATGCGCAGGTATCTTCTCAGACTGTCTGCAGGGAAGGATGGGTAGTGGCGGGCCCCCAAGAATGGGTGATGGCAGTGGGGGCCCCTCTGCTTCCCCTTTCCCCGGCCTTTCCAACCTCTTCCCAGAAGAAAGCTGGCCCTCAGGAAACCCGAGTGGGGGGTGCCCCACCCCCACCACTCCAGCCTCAGTCAGGTGGCAGACCCCCCTTCTCAGCCCTGGCCTGGACTGCAGGCATCACAGCCCATCGTGAAGGAACAGGCCACAGATGGCCCCCATTCACAGGCAGGTGCCAGTGCCCAGGACACGGGCACATTTTCTTTCTGAGAAGATGGCATCAGTCCCAGTTCACCTCAGATGACGAGAACATTCTGCCTTTTGAGAAAGTGAAGAATGTCATCAGAGGAGTATGGGGAGAGGGGGGCCTCCCCTGGATCTCCTTCTGCCAGGAGCATACTCTGGGTTTTCTTCAACTTGTGCAAACCACCGTCGGCAGCTGGGAAGGCCAGGCCCCACAGGGACTCAGGGCCATGGGGACAGCACCTGCCAGGCCCGAAGGGGTCACGGAAGCTCAGAAACTGGCGGTCCCAGCCCAAGGAGGCCTGGGCCTTTCCCAAGAGGTCCTGAGTGCACGCTCTGGGAGCACGAGCCCTTCCAGGGCCAGAAACCCTGGCCACCCTCCTGTGCCCTACCTCAGACCCAGCACCACCCCTCGGACCTGCCCACTGGCCCTCTGGCCCCAGCCCGAGCCCTCCCTCGCCACATATCCAGCCCAACTGCCTCCCTCCTGTCCAGTCACCCCCACATAAGGGACCGTCCTCTCTTATCTTTTATCTGCTACCTGACATCGGCTGTGTACCTGCTGGGCACAGTATCCTGGGACGTGGGGGGTGCCAGTGGGCAGAGTAGAGCGGCGCCCCACTGTGCAGCCTGCATTTGGGCAGAAGAGGAAGCCCGTATGCGGGTTCACTGTGCAATGCTGGGGGTCATGGCCAGAAAACAGATCAGGATGGAGGGCAAGGGGGCAGCCGGAGCCCACGTGGGTGTGGGGGCAGGTGCAGTCTCGCTCGTCTTCGCTCTCTCTGTGGTGCTGAACCGCATCCAGGAAGGCCTGGTGCCTTGGTTTCTGGTTGTCATGAGACTGGGCCACACATGCCTAGATTTTAACTCAACTTTTTATTTTAAAATACTTTTAGATTTACAGAAGAGTTACCAAGATAGTACAGTTTCCGTGTACCCGGCACCCAGTTTCTGGTGTTGCACCGCTGCGGTCATTTGCCACAGTGATGGACCAATACTGGCACGTTACTAACGAAACGCCATACGCTACTCAGGTTATCACCAAATGCCTGTCTTCTGTTCCAGGATCCCAACCAGGACACGTTACATTGAGTTGTCAGGTATCCTCTTGGCCGAGTGTCCCAGATTTCTCTTGTTTTTGATGACCTTGACCATTTTGAGGAGTGCTGGTAGGTCCTCGGTAGAAGTCCCCGATGTCTGGTTCGTTCTTGGATCAGGGTGATGGGCTCAGGGTGGGGCTCACCGACGTGATGTTTGGTTCGTTCTTGGATGGGGTGATGGGCTCACGGCAGAGGGGGCTCACTAACATGATGATGTTTGGTTCGTTCTTGGATCGGGGTGATGCACTCGGGGTGGGGGCTCACCTACATGATGAAGGTCTCCTCATCACGTCCTGTCTGGGTCTGTGCTCTCAGTGTACTGTCGCTGGCGATGGGAACCTTGGCCCCCGACTTGTGTGCAGCGTTCCCCTCCGCCCACGTTGCACACTGCGCTCTGGAAACAAGTCCCAGAGAGGTACCCAATCTGAACGGATGGGTAGTTACGTCCCCACTTCTTAAGCGGGTCTTACATGAATTTGTGAGGAGTGAGTTGGACAGTCAGGGAGTCAGGCCAAGGTCCCTAACAAGGAAATACGGAGTCGGGATGCTAAGATCAAACAGCGCTGACCTCCTGTTCTGCAACTTGGACGGGACCGCACGGACATTCTGTTTTGCAGCCTTTGCAGAAATGACTTCTGTAAAACGCCCTAAAATAAGACGATGAACCACAAAAGCATCTGTCAATATCACAGGCAAGGCAGTTAAGACCCAAGCCCACTGACGTCAGGAAAAAAAAAAAAAAAAAGCCCATCAGCATGTAGACATGAACCTAATAGGTAGATAGATACGTGACCAAAGCCCTGCTTGGCACAACTGGGCACACCCTGATTGTTTAAGATAGTTCCGCAGAAGGGCTCGTAAAAACCCCTAAACTTAGAAACTCCGGGGACTGCCCACGCCAGCCCCCTCCCTCTCCAGGAGCTTTACACTCTCACTCTGTCAACTTTGCTCTGCTGCCCACCACCCTCCATCTGGTCTACCTACGCATTCTTCGAACCTGTGTGACCAAGAATGGCGGGCACTAAGGGAACACAAAATCCTGTAACATATTCTTTGGAATTCTTCATGCAAGACATCTGCCTCTTGTACACATCTGTCCACTTGTTCAGTTACTTACGACAGTGTAGACTCGAGGGTCAGAATCCAGTGCTAGCTTGTTGGTCAGACTGTTCCACTCTGGGTCCCCAGGAGCACTCTCGGGGGCACCTGTGCCCCCTGCCATGGCCCCCATTTAGGCTTCGGAGCTCTTCCGTACCTTCTGCCACAGCGCTGGGCTCCTTGCTCCTCGTGGTCCTTGCCTCGGCCTAGGAATAAGCTCTTTTCGCAAGAAGCCTGGTTCCTTCGGTTGGATAGCGGCTGCGGGGACCAGAGTCTGAGGGCGGGGCACACTTGCTGTTGCTGGGGTCACACTGGCTCCAAGGCTTCCCAGGGCCCAGAGTGGAGCTCAGAGATCTGTCTGTGCTCGGGTGCCCATGATGCACACTGACCTACAGCTATTTCTGCCATGTCGACCAGCCTCCAGGTTAAACAACCTCGATCACCGGGACCCACACAAGGGCAGAGGCTCTCTTTACATCTCAGCTACCCTGGGGCAGCAGGATCAAGTCCAGGTCAGGTCATGTGTGAAATCTTTTTGTCTTTTATTTCTTCTCATGAAGTCAAGGTAAAACCTGTGTAAGCTAACCGTAGTCTTCCAGTGGCACCAGGCGGATTCCCCCCCAAAAAGGATGCCAGGTAGTATCTGGAGACATCTTTGGTTGTTACCACAGGCACAGGGTGGTTGCCGGCCTCCGGGGGTAGAGGCCAGGGGACGCTGCCACACACCCCATAGCACGCAGGACAGCAGTCCAGCCCCAAACAGCAGCAGTGCCGAAGGTGGAGAAGCCCGGGGCCCAGATCCAGAGGTTAAGGAGCCCGGGGGTCCCTGTTTCAATCTGCAGCCTGTTTTCTGGTTCCCCCCAACTCCTCCTCCTGCTCTGCCTGAGTGCGAGTGCACAGAACCCAGCACTTTCTAACACGCTACCTTGCTCTCCCACTGGAGGAAACGCCTTGTGGAAGGGATTCCTGCCCCTTTAGTGTGCCCATGGCTGAACAGCTGGTGAGGAGGCCAGGGCATGCAGAAGCCACAAGCAGGAAGGTGGGCCTTGGCTAGGATAGTCTCGTTGTTTTCCTGAGACGGGGGAAAGGCTACGGGCGGGAGCAGTGGGTGGCAGCTGGCATTACAACCATGCCGGGGGTGGGGCGCACTCAGAAGCAGAGAGGGCTAGGGGTGCCTGGCCACAGAACCGGACCAGGAGGCCCCTTATGTCCCCCGCCCCCACCCCCACCATGGTCTCCAAAGCCATGGACTTTGACACATGCTGTCTGGTAGCCAAGGCCCCGTTCTTCATTGTCCTCTCTCGGCCTCTCAGTGCCCTTGGCCTCGTCTCACTCTCCAGGGCCTTTACCGCCTGGTACCCTGTCTGCGGGGGCCGCCCAGGCCTGGCTGGCAGAACTAGGATGACCTGCCCAGCACAAAGCCACTGCAGACCTGGCACCTTCCCGGCAGAGCCGGGAACCAGAGGCCCCTCAGTCCCGCTCCCCCTGCCTGTCGAGCCAGGCCAGACCCTGCCGAGGTCCACAGACGGGCTCGAGGGGTGTCCTCAAGCCCAGAGAATTCCGCGCCCCCTCTGCATGAGGCTGCTATAATGGGATGGGTTCACCAGCTTCGCAGGGGAATGTGTTTGGGAAAACTCGTTTCTCTGACAGGAAGGAGGAAGGAGGAAGCTTCCCCTTTGCAGCTGCTCTCGGTAGACTCCAGGACGCCGCTCGTCCCCGTGCCCGGCCTGTGCACTGTCATGAGGCCACTCTGTACTCGCGAGAGCCCTTCAGTTGCCTTTTTCATGTCCCAACTGTCCGAATCTTTCTGGATGGTCCGTCCATCCGTCCATCCAGCCGGCAACTCTGCGCCCTCACTGCCGGTGCCGTGCTAAGTGTGTGAGAAGGGCAGGCCCTGCCCTCCGGGGTTCCGTCCGCAGGGGAAGCCAGGCGTTCGGCCAGTGCGTTCCACGAGATGGTGAGTGCCATGTAGAAGCGCGACATGTGATCAGAGGAGAGGACTGGCGGCGAGGGTGGGGGGAGCTCACCCAGCTCGGCCAGGGCGGAGGCACGGGACCATGCTTCCTGAGAAGCCCCGCGGGCAGCTACCAGGAGCTCAAGGGAAACAGAGCAGAGACAAGGGAGCCATGGTCCCCCGCTTGCCTCTGGGACACAGGCGCAAGGCGAGCAGGGAGGGCTCTGTGGAGAATGAACAAAAAGAAAGACATTACCCTACTCAAGCTCACACATTTATTAGGCACCGACTGCACACCATGGGAGAAGCCCAAGTTGGAGAATATTAATAATCCTAATAATTCTCAGGGCAGCTCTGGCCCTTATCCCGTGAGCTCAGGGACCAGAAGGGGTGGCAGCCAACGTTCCCAGTGCAGGGACAGAGATGATGGGGGCTGCGGTGAGAGTGAGGAAGAGCCCCAGGAGAGGGAGAGCAGGCCTGGGGGGCAGGCCTTCAGGCAGTTCCGGGCCAAACAGCATCCAGGGCTCTCAGGGGCAATGCAGGTGGGGAAGGCCAAACTCAGAGGGCAGGTTGGGCACCAGGTAGTCCTTGGAGGCCTGGGGTTAGAAGAACAGTATGGTCAGTGGCCTCTGGCTACCACGTGGGGGGAGCGCCGGTGGAGTGGGGGTCTCCGTGGGGCAGGCGGACGACGTGGTCTTTCCCCTTGTCGGGTTCCCTGTGTCCCGCCTCCTGATGGCACAGCCTGAACGTGCAGCGCTCCTCAGAGCCCTTCAGGAAAGCCTCCACCCAACCCTCTGAATCTGGCACAATAGGATTGGGGGGGGCCCTCCGGAAGAGCCCTTCATCACCACCCCGACACCAGGCTGTGCCTCATGCACCCCCTCCTGATTTTATAATGTGGCCCAGGGTCTCTTGTCAGCTGGCAAAGCCCACAGCCCAGTGCCCCAGAAGAGCAGGGAGTGGGGAGACAAAGGCCGTGTCCGCCGAGGTCACCACATTCCACATTTATTATGCAGCAGTACAAAGTGTTTGCCTGGTGGATGTTCCGTTATTAATTCTTTGTAACAACAGATGGTCTGGAGTTTCCCGCTTTCACCTGACACGGCTTGGCGGGCTGCGGGTACAGTAAAGCCTCTCACTGCAGGTGGCTTTGGGGGTGCAGCTGCCACCGTGAAGTAATCAAGGCATTGGACAGAAGCTGGCCGAACCCAGAGCGAGCTCTGCCGAGGTGTCTGTAGGGGGCCACCGTGCTGGGCCTGGGCTCAGAGCTCAAAAGGACCACTCCCCACGGACATCTGCAAAGAGCGTGGCATTGAAGCCCTTTAAGAACAACGGGTTCTGGCAGAAGGTGAAGACCAGTCTCCTCCTCCTCAGGCCTAGTTCACATGAATCCGTGTGTTTAGCAAACCTCCCCTCCAGGGAGCAAAGGGTAAAGTCCCACTGACAAGAGGCTGAAGCACAGAGAGTCAAATCAAGGAGGTGGTGTCAGCCGGGCTCGGCGGAGCCAGCGCTTCAAAAGGACACGGCCGCGCTCGAGGCCCCAAGGACACCTGAGAGCAGACACGCCTGGACAGAAGAGGAAAAGGGGAGGGGTGGACAGGGCACACACGGGCAGACACACGTGCGCACACGCCACAACCACCCAAGGTCACATGCTGTTGGCTCTTGCACTTGATCTCTTTCTCCCGACGGCCAGAACAGCCGTCAAGTGCAACTGGTATTTATGGGCAACCTGTGGACTGTTGTCTGGTGTTGATTTCAGAGAGAAGGAGTGATGGTTTTGGAAATGTGGCCCCTTTTCTGATGAGATAGAATGGGCTGTTAATGAAATCAGCCGGGAGTCACAATCTCCAAGGCCTTCTTGGGTGATCATAGACAGATCACCCGCCCACAGCTGACTCTAGAGCCTCAGGCAGAGCACACGTAGGCAAGCTCACAGAAACCTTCTCTGGAATCTTTCTGGTTGGCCAGAGGAAGGAGACAGAACTATGGCGGCCCTGCTGATCTTGTAGGGCAGAGGCAGAGGCTGGGGAACCCAAGAAGAGATGGGGCAGTTGAATTCCTGGCATCGTTCACCACTGAACGATTGCACCAATGGAAACCCATCACCCCTGCACCCAGCTGTCATTCCAGACAAGGAAACCCATGCAGGTGCCATCACTTACCCAAGACCACATGGCCAGGTCCAGAGCAGATCCAAGAGGTGCCCCAGGCCAAGGGGACCAGAGGAACTGGGGACCAGGGGACCCCAGGGGCTCTCCTGAGGAAGGGGGCATAGAGAGCACGGGCGACATCGTTACTGCAGCTGCGCCATCTAGTGGTGAGGGACTGGGGCGCTTTGTGCCTCGGCCGGAGCCCCCGGGAACATCCATCACCCAAAGAGAGGAAGAGGAAGGGCAGGGCTCCAAGCGAACCTGGGGCTGTCCAGAAGACCTCTTTGTGGTGTATCCATAGTGAGCAATGGCCACCCACACACCCCACCAGGTTGACTGTTTTCATCAGGGCCATGAGGAGCGGCTTCAGGCACTGACCTCTCAAGGCTCACTGTCCTCACCTATCAGAAAGTTCAAGAGGGAAGACTCAGGACACCTCATCTATAGGTCCTACTGCTCCTTCCAGAAGTGCAGGTAGGTGTGAGGGAAGGCACTGCTGGATATCAGGTGTCTGCCCTCAGCCTGGCCACGCTTGGCTGGTCTTCCTAACACTCACATCCCACCGTGGTCAGCTTTCCAAGGCCACCCCATTCTGACGACGTATCTGCTCCAGGCTGGAAGGAACAAGCTCTGACCACAGGCGAATGAACATTCCAGAAGTTCCAGAGACCCTCCTCTACACTGTCAAGAAAGAGGTCTCAGAGGGAAAGCATCCTTCCCTAAGACTGGGCCACCTCAGGAAGCAGACCCGTTCAGCCCACCCAGCTCGCACCCTGATCAAATCAGAGTGAACCTTGACCTTTAGCACATCCAGAGGCAAGCGCGTCTCACACATACTCATCATCACCACTAACGGGTCCCACCAGGCCTCCTCTGGACCAGCTCCTCTCCCAGCCACTCCTCCTGCCTCTGGCAATCCCCCTTCCTCATGGTAGCACCGAGGGCACTAGAGGATGTGGGTTCAGACCATAGCTTAGACCCCTCAGTGCTTCCATGGCCCTAGTCCAGCCCCATTCCCCTGCCTCTCACTCCTGCAGCCAGGCTGGCCTCCCTTTGTCCCTAGAGCCCATGGCCAGCTTTTCCCACACCAGGCCCTTCCCCCAGCTTGCGACTTGCCCACGCTCCTGACTCAGGCCAAGCATCACCTCAGACTCCTCCCCAGAGCCCGGCCCGCACCCCGATCTCCAAGCAGCATTCAAAGACAGTGGTTTGGAAGGCAGGCTCTGGAGTTCAAATCCTGACTCCTCCACCGTCCCACTGTCTAGCTGCACGGCCTTTCACGGGTTATCCAACCTGTGTGCCTCAGTTTCCCTGTAAAGTCGCTGTGAATATTAAGTGAAGGAACGCATTTCCCTCAAGCCTAGGATATGGGGGGCGCCATGAGACATCCAATAAAGGAGCAAACCAACCAGGAGGAAGAGCTTCTCTGAGTTTCAGGCTGGTTGTGTGTAAACAGCCAACCCTACCGAGTATCTCTCCCACATTAGACACAGTTCTTCAAAGGAGGAGGGGTCTCCCAAGCCCTCACACAGGCGGCCCTGAGGGCCCAGCTGCACCAATGGGGCTGTAGGTTCTCCCCAGGGGCCTGGACAAGCAAGGGGCTCTACACAGCCACAGGCATCAATTTGAGGGCTGCCTGCCCCCAGGCAAGGGCCCCAAGAACCCCCTGAGCAGCCCCCTCCAGCCCTCCTGCCTTCCTCCCCCAGGCTGAGAAGCCCCTCCAGGATCCAGACCCGCCCTGGCCTCCCCGAGCCCCATGCTGCGGCTGAGAGGCCCAGAGCAGTACAGAGGTTGGCATCGCCGCAGAAACTGCCCTAAAACCATGTTGTGCTTCTATTCAGGTTACCGGGGGGCCACAGGGAGGGAAACAGGCAGCTGAGCGGCCTCCAGGGACCTGGCAAAGGCCCTCGCAAAAGCTCGTTGGCCCCGTCCTTTGCTTCCCCTTCCCAGGCCAGGCCACTCAGTGCTCTTCCATGAGCCCAGGTCTCCCAAGACCAATGTCACAGCAAAGTCAAGGAGGCCCCAGCCAGCAATTCGGTGGCTAATTCTGACAGCCCTCGCCCCTTCTGAGATAATAATAGGTCCACTTCACTGCACAGAGAGCAAGTGCAAATGCCTACAGAGGCCAGGCCCTGCTCAGAGATGAGTGACGGGGCCAGATGGCGGCGGGCGCAGTGGCGGTCTGCAGCTCGCCGACAGGGGGCAGCCCCCCCTCGGCAATGGCTGCCTGCGGACAGGGCCCAGGCAGCTAGAGGCTCCGAAGCGTGGGCCAGGAGAAGTCCACTCTCCAAAAGTTCTGGTAATATCTCTTAAAATCTAAACCCTGGCAGCTATCATAACTTAGACTTACAAAAGTGAATCTGTGCGGCTGAAACGCAACCTGTTTCTGGGTGGGATCGCCCTGGAGGGCAGCCGCCAGCCCCACTGCATGATGGTGGCTTCCCCCAGACGGGTTTCTGCCCGCAGGAACAGCGGCCACCGTTTCGGGACTTGTTGCTCAGCGGCCGGTGCTGCTTGTCTCGTTTAATCCTCCTGGATCCCAGGTCCCCTTCCTCATAAGTCAGGAAACCAACTCGGCGGGTAAATAAGTCGCCCCAAGGGTGTGGGGCACACAGAGGGGTGCTGAGGTTGGGGCTCCGCTCTGCTAGACGCCAAAACCGGGGACCTTAACCCAAAGGTTTATCCCACGGCCCGTTCCCGTGAGCAAGGGGGCTCAACCCTGCTGACCTCTCCGCTCTAGACTCATCCTTGGCGTTGCCACACATTTCCATCTGCCCCGGCCCCCACCCGCCGGTGCCCACCGCTTACTCGGATGACCCTCCCGCGACCTCTTCACTGAACTTCACACGCTGGGCTTCTTTCCAGGCACTAATCCTACCCAGCTCTCCTGACCATATCTAGCCATGGCAATGCAGTGTCCTCCAAATCCCCCTGCCCCTCTATCCTGCTGCCAACTGAGCTTCCATTTGGCCTGTGACATTTAAAAATATCTGTCCAGCCTTGGCATATAGAACCCTAACCCCCAGCTGTTTAAATACCCCACTGCCTCATTCGGCCCGCACGTGCTTCCAGTAACAGTGTAAGCTGACCCAGAACACTGGGCCACCCGAACCCTCTATCCCGATCACGCCAATCTTAATTTGGCTCCTTTGTCAAGTGTGCTGTCTGCTTGAGCCCATTCCTGCCCCTACAAGGAGAAGACAGGCACGGACCTGGGGGGCTTTGAGCGGCAGGGCAAGGTGTGGGCCATCTGTGTGCCCATGACAGGGGAGCACATGCCTGGAGCATGGTGTGATGTCCGCCACAGCTGTCCCTCTCCTCTCCCTGTCTTCCGACCCCACTGGGCCCCACAACCCTGCTATTAATACAGCGCCAAGAGGCCCAGCAGCTGGCCGTGGCAAAATCCTTCCCCACGGGCAGTGACAACTGACATCACGCTGATCTGGGCTCTGTACGTTCCAAATGTGCATTCTTTTAGAAGGAGCACAGCTGAAATTTCCCTGGCCACTGAAAATGTCTCTATGTTGTTTTGGAAATGGGGAAAACCTCCCGCGATCCATCTGGCAGCTTTTAAGAAGGGACCCAGAAGACAGGCAGTGGCTTTGGGAGACTTCTGAGCCTCCCAGGGGTTAGGGACTACTCCCCTGGCGGGGGTGCCCCACACCTGCACGGTGACTAGGTGTCTCACAGGGATGAGGAGGGAAGGGCAGAGTTAGTTACCTGACTCGCTCTCCTTGTGGGGAAGAGGGTGACTTCAACAGACCCCCCAAAAGACCCCAGAAAGAACAGCATAAAGTGGTATGATTTCTGGGACATGCCTTAAAAAAGACACCCGAAGAGGGAGCAAGCGCTGATGGGCTATATGGCTGTGTTGGGGCCCCGGGGTCTCGTCTCCACCTCAGTGTGCCAGGAAACTTCCAGAACGACAAGTTTAAACTTACATATGTGAAAAAAGATTCAACAAAAATTCAACAAAATTTGAATTCGATATTCAAAAATACTCATAATATACATGTGAAAAAAAATCAACCAATTACTAAGAACCCAGCATGTGCTAGGAGCCCTTCTGGGCACTTCTCGATTTGTACAAAAGACAGACAGGTGGGCAGACCCCTGGCATCTGGACAGCAACAGCCCAGCCTGGAAACCACCTCCTTTGGCCACAGCACGACAGGTCCCCTCCCCAAATGCCCTGGATTTGTTTCAACTGTCCCACTCCACTGACCCATGGAGACAGCCTCGACACATACTTTTTAAATTTAGTATTTAAAAATATACAACGAGCCAACCCAAGTGAGACGCAGACGGTAACTCCAAGTGCTAGAATGCCTTCCTCCCCTGCTTCTCACCCACCTTCTCCGCCAGAGTAACAGAGTAACAAAACCCTAATTTATCAGGTGCTTTCTGTGAACGTGTTCCTTCTATCCTGCAGATATTAGCTTTGTTTTGCTTTTGACCTGTACGAGAAGCCCAGCCACCGCACTTCTGAAGGCATATTTTTAGGCACGGGCCCTTTTCCGGCATTTTCTAGCATCCAATCAAGAATCAAGCACATAATGGGAGAAAAGACCCACCTCCCTCCACCCCAATCCCTAGAAAAAGCCGGCATGAGAAGAGAGTCCTCTGCTCACAGGGGGAGTGGGCGGGCCACAAGCTGTGCCAGCAGGAAGTAGAAGGTGCCCGAGCTCACACTCCTGTTGTTTGGGACAGAGCTCTGCTGGGACCAAGGGCACGGGTTAAAGCCTCACTATCAGCCTGTTTCTTGGCTGCGTCTGCAAACAAAAACATGTGAAGTGACGGCAAATGTCATGGTAAAGGCAGATGGAGACAACTACATCTGTCGATTTATTATTAGAAGGCAAATGTCATGGAAAGAAAATATCCCCCAAGTAATTTAGTCCTGTGCAAACTCACCAGGCTTCAGGTGGTTGGAACCAGAATCGTTCCCAGCACTCCTCAGCTACGAGTTGCCTCATGAGTTCCCAGGGTGAAAATCGAATGTGTCCCTCTTGATGGTAAATATCTGTTGGTTAGGGAGACGAGAATATGCTACACAGCCGGGAAGACCACCTGTCAGAACTTCTTTTCCAGGGTCCAGACAAGTACTTTCCTAGGGGGATGAACAGACTTAGCCCTTCATGTCTGTTGGGGGGAGGACAGTGCTGCACCCAACCAAGATGGCGCCCAAGATGATTCCAGGGGCCAAGGACCAACACTGTCCATTTTAAGAGCTATGCACTTATTTTCTTGTGTATTTAAAAAATTCTTAGCCAGAAGCCAAGTAATAATAGTATAATTTTCTTTAAAACTAAATTCATTTACATAAATACAGCAAGTTGATTTAAAAAAAAACCGCTAAGTACCACCATAGTGTGGGAATATGGCAAAAATCATCTAGTTAGTATGGAAAAAAACTGAAGTTTGAGCAAAAATCTCAATTCTGCTGGAAGGGGTGCGCTGGGCCCACCCCTTCCAGCATGCTGTGCATGGGAAGGGGAAAGAGGAGCCCCACGTCCTCCCCACTGATGCTGAGGAAGTCCCCAACATTCAGTGGTCATGCACCTCAACTCTCCAGTCAGGAACCCCTAGGAAGGTCTCAGAGAAAGTTCCTCTTCTCTTTCTCCCAAGTTTCCTCAGTTTCTTTTCCTCAAGCTTCCACAGTGGCTCCAGAAGCACAGGTGGGCACATCTCCCCTCTCAGCAGACAGCTCACCCAATTTAACCAGGGCTCCTAGGGGCAGACCCTTCTCTCTTCAGACAGAAGTCTATTCTAAAACTAGCCAGAGATGGGAAGTTGCTCTTTTAAACATGCTAAAAATAACATTAATGTTAATCATCTTATTTCACTAATTTTGTTTATAAACTCAATTCCAATGTTATATTATTAATAAGTTCATGTTACTATCAAGGAAGAGCTACCACACCCATACAACCCGGTCTGCAAGAAAGCCCTACTTTACCCCTATCATCCCAGAATCCCCTCCAGTTACCTCGGCCTTTCACACTCAAAAACATTCCAGCTGGGTGACAAATCATACAGTGACCCTGGTTATACACCGTGACTAACCCGTCCATGCCTGCAAGGAGCAGCGCGGGCGACACGGCCCCCGACCTCAAAGGCTGGAGCGCATTCTTGCAACTGTGGCCATTCCCAACTTAAAACGTCTAGATGGGGGATTAGGAGAGGGGGTCTTACCATGTGGGTTCGGAGTGATCAAAAGATCTGACCACCGCTCAGAGTTCTCCAGGAGGTACCAGCAAGAGCCCGTCGCCAATGCTGTGTCTCAAAAGGCTCAGTGCCCTTCATAAAAACTTGAAGAAACAGTGCAGAGCCCGTACGCCTGCCTCTGGTCTAATTTCTCTCAGCGATGTCTCCCTCCACCCCCCTTTGTGGCAAGTCTCAGAAACGTATTTCACTAAAGTCGAACTTCTCTTCCTGACTGGTCAGAGCCAAGGTCATGCCCCTCAGGAAAATAGTGCTGGGGCCTGACTCCCAACTCACAGGGGTCTAGTCACACCACTGGTGCCCTGGGCTCTTGGCCAGAGCAACCAGGCAGTGTGAGAAGGTGGGACACACACATTGCCTGGGGGACAGACCGGTAGTCCTGTACTGAAGGGCAACTGAGTCAAAGTGCTGTGTCTCCCTGTGCCCTCATTTAAGACTGAC
Organism: Mellivora capensis; assembly: GCA_004024625.1. Taxonomy (NCBI): domain Eukaryota; kingdom Metazoa; phylum Chordata; class Mammalia; order Carnivora; family Mustelidae; genus Mellivora; species Mellivora capensis. The sequence continues at coordinate 2,502 of PISX010008757.1, read as the reverse complement.
CCCAGACAAATCCTTGTAAATGGCCGCCCAGAAGTGTGTGCCAGGACAGGGGACCAAACAGAAACAGCCAAAACGTACATCGGTAGGGAAAAGACTACGGACAGTCTTCTGTTGGGACCACAGATGATCGGATGACAACTGAAAAGAACAAAGGAGATCTTAGGTGAACCAACACATAACAGTCTCCAAGATAATGGTGCCAAGTAACAAGGTTGCAAAGTGACACAACACTACCCGTGTTTAAAAAAAAAAAAAAAAAGACAGTTTTTTGGGGGCACATGGGTGACTCTGTCGGTTAAACATCGGACCCTTGATCTCAGCTCAGGTCTTGATCTCAGGGCATGGATTCAAGCCCCGCGTTGAGCTCCACTCTGGACATGGAGCCCGGAAGGAAGGAAGGAAGGAAGGAGACGTTTTTCTATGAAAACAGGTCATTCTGTGCGAAGTTGGTAGCCTCAGAATTTGAGAGGTGGGCTCTGGAGACTGTGGCTGTTGGAGGGCCATTAAAGCAGACTTTTTCTTTTTTTTTTTTTAAACTGGCTTTTCACGTAATGTATCCAATTCACAGATGCCACACATAATTAAATGCTGCATTTGTTTTTTTTTTAAGTAACAGACAGAAGCCGCTGAGACATCATGGGTTTCAGAGAGCAGGCATCTTAAACAAGGGTCTTGAGAAAAACAGGTTTGTCTTTCTTATACCTAATCTCCATGTCCTGGGGACCAGTTTTAAACAATAACCAGTGCTTTGGGCCTTGGCTGGATTTCTGAGTAACTGGCAGAAGAAGAGCGTCACCAGATGCTCTTAGCTTTAACCTTGCCCAGGTCCCTCCCGGCTGCCGTGGGGGCCCTGCCAGGTCTGAGTACTAAGGGCATATGGTATAGTTCTATTTCCAGCTCCCAAACCCCATCCGGCCAGCTCTTGACTCGCTCTTTCTTTACCAAGGAGCCGGCAGAATGTCAGGTCTAAAGTGATCAAGAAAAGAATGTGAAGCTGCGAACTGCCCGTTTGGACGCTGACAAAAAATAGATCCGAGGTCAAGAGGGCTGACATCCGAGCCCTCAGTTCACATTCCCTCTCTCCATGAAGACACTCCGTTCGGTGTGGGGTGAAGGGACTGAAGTAGGATTGGAATTTCCTGTCCCCGAGGGCTTTTGCCCCAAACCAACAGACCTACCATCTTGGAGCCCCAGGCTCCTCTCCTGAACCACGGAGGGGCCATGACTCCATCTCCAGTCCCTTCAGTCCACAACGACTTTGGCTGGAAACTCAGCTTGGGGGGCCTTTCCTGTACAGCCGCCACCAGAACCCCTCCATTGGGCCACAGGCCCCCTCCCGCCACCCTTCTGCCTCGTGGATTCCTTCTCACGGGTCGTGCAAGGAGCATCTAACTCAGCGAGTCAGCAACAGAAGTCACCTCCCTCCTCACCTTGGCAGAAGTCAAGGTCTGCCCGCCGCCCATGCGCCCTCTCTACCCCCACCCCTTCTGCAGCTCAGTGAAAGCTAAGGACTTCCCTCCTTCACATGGCCCATTCCCCGAGTCCATGCTGCCACCAAGCCCTGCTCCTCGACAGTCCAGATGCCTCTCAAGGCCATTCTCACTGCCATCAGTCTCATGTATTTCTAGAACTACCTGCCCAAGACCCAACTACTCCCATCATCTCTGGCTTCCCTTCAAATTCTACCCCCTGCCCATGGCCAGAGGGATTTGTGCAACAGCTGATGGCGGCACCTGCCAGCCCCCAGGACAACGGCTCCCCACTGTCCTGAGGGCGTTCAAGACACAAGGCTGCATTTTGTCCCCACAGAGGCCCTATAGAGCAGCCCTGGGCCAGCCCGCTGACTCCTTTCACTCTGTACCCCAGGCTCTGCTGACCTTCTGCCAGTTCCACTAATAGATTCAGCCCCTTCCAGCAGAGGGCCCGCAGACACGCTCTTCCTGTGCTGGGAACTGCGCCACCCCCGCTACCCGCCACACGCTCATCCTTCAGTTCACAGCTCAAGTGTGCACGTATCACTTTCCCAGGCAAGTATTCCCTGACATGCCCAAATCGAGGGCAGCTTCCTCTGCTATATGCTGGGAAAAAAGGTTCTTTTCCAGTGCCCTTAGCTTGGATTGTAATGAGACTCTCCTTAATGTGATGACTCATTATTTCCAGAGCCCCCACAGAATGCACTGAGTGGAGAGATGGGGTCTGATGTAGCTCACCAACATATTCCTGGTGCCTAGCACAGTGCGTGGCCCACAGCAGGTGCTCTGTGTACCTCTGTACATCAAACCATGGCTTCTAAGATCTCCATCAAGAAGCCACTAAGAGAGAACTGGCAATTTATATAGACAAAATCCATCACCATCACTGTCACCACCACCACCACCACCACCACCATCACCACCATCACCACCACCACCACCACCACCACCACCACCACCACCACCACCACCACCACCACCACCACCACCACCACCACCACCACCAACACCAACACCACCACCACCACCA